>JADHKO010000136.1:0-84538 GCA_019925425.1 Ophiostoma pallidulum
GGGGGGGTTCAGCTGCAACCGAAGAAAAAGCAGGAAAAGAAAAAAAATGGGGGGGGAGAGAGTCATTTCGACAAAGGCCGCATTGTCGTTACGGAAGCAGAACCCAGCTACATGCAGCGTCAGCCCGAGCCGGCCAAAGCCAGCCAGGCAGATCGAGCGTCGGCCACGCCAAGACGCTGGGCTGCAACGGAAAAGTAAAGGGGGACAGCAAGGGCCCGGGAAGGAACATAAACCGGGGGGGTATCAAAAGACAAGTTGGCGGGTCGGGAGAATTTCGGCCGATGGCCGCCTCGAAGGGGTTCCCGAAGTGGTTACGACAAAGAGAGGCCCAGAAGCTGGAACCACATACGGAGTACAGCGCTTGTAATCTACGGAGTACCCCGTACATCGTCTACCGTTTGACATCGACTTGGAAACATCACAGTTTCTAGTTTACCCCCCCCCCCCCCCCTTCAAACGGGTCTTCTGACGGATAGGAAGTCTCCCCGCGGACTTTACGGGACCTTTCCGGCCGCGGGCCCGCTTGCCTCAACAGTACTGCGTCTGCCCATTCCGTGAGGGACAGCAAAATGCGCAAAATGAGGCGGGAAGGGAGGATGTGGTGGTGGGGGGCAGGGGAGAGGGGGCCGCTCTGGAGTTGCGGTCTTGTTATGCGACACGGCGCCGACGAGGAAAGGGGAAAAATGCTCGCCGTCCAAGGCGGCCCAAGACAACGCAGAATAATAATACGCCGACGATTCTTCCGTGTTGAAAAGCGGGCCATCGGGGCGCTGGGTTGTGGTTGGCCAAGATGGCAGAGTCCCATCGTTCTAATGATCCTCTGTTTTAAACTGCAGGCGGCGGGAGGCCCACTTTGCAGTTATGAGCTTCTGCAGGAGCCTGGCCTGGCCAGGCCTATTCGCTAGCCTATGTCGTCTAGTAGTAATAGCGCACCGCTGTAAACAGCACACCGCAGCGGGCCCGGCGAGCTGTTTCGGGGCAAAGCAGCACGGTCTCCGCTTCTCTGCGTCCTTCATTTCTGCATGACAACCTCGCAAAACAAAAGCCACAAAAAAGAAAGAAAAGAAGAAGAGACTGAGAAGAGCAGGAAGAGGGCGAAAGCGGGCAGCGCAGCCAGGAGTCGACAATGTCGACGGAGCACTCTGTATTATCGCCTTCCGTCTTCCGTCTTCCGTCTTACGTCACAGCTTAGATAGACTACTGAGTGTCCTGTCCGAGATTGGGGAAATGTCGCAGATGACGTCGCCGTCGGATAACCCACGAACTGCTATGCAGCGAGGAGAAGGAAGGGGTGAAGGAGCCACACACAACAGCACAAGCATAACGGAAACCGGGACTCCTTCTCACGCGTGGCGAGCCTGGGTTGCTCCTTCCCACAGCGTTGGATGACAACCCCCAGGAGGCAGCTCAGGGCGCACCTGCCGCAGAGATGGCAAACTGCAACAACACGGCGCCATCGATCAAAGCCAGCAAATAAGATGCGGCATGCAGGGCTGGTGGAGACAAATGAAGCCCCACTGGTATCGATAAAGCATAGAACCCCAACAACTTTTTGCTGCAGCATCGGCCGACGAGTGCGGTCTGATTGGCTGTTCAGTGCGTAATACCCCGCACCTCGTAGGTTTGGGCCTCGCAATGGGGAAAGGGGGGCTTTGGGCTGTGATGTCAAGTGACGCAAGAGTTCACACGCGACAAAAGAAGCAGACCAACCTCTGAGAGACAACCACCCCCCCAATCGACAAAGGCTCTAGGACGATACGGCAGGACGAGAGGTTGGGTACACAACTGCGGGCAGAGGCTACTTTGAGAGGTCGGATGAATGGGAGGGCAACAAGATCCTGGATCTCGGAATCTCAACGGCCCAGAGAGATGAACGTTGGGCAAAGCCTGGGGGGCGGGGGGTTATTCGGTGGCAAGAAGCCCGGACAGAAGCGAAGACGAAAAACAGGAACTATGTGCCGACTAGCCATCTTTTTGACATCTCTGCGACGGTGATGGGGGGCAGAGGAGGGGGGCGGATGGTAAAGAAGATGCAGAAAGAGGGGAAGTGGAATAGGAAAGATGCTAGAAGCGGAAAGGGTGGAAGGGAGAGCGAAAAGGATACTCGAGAGTGACAGTGCCCACCACAACGTCGAGAGGGAGGACGAAGAGGGGGGGCGGCATCACAGGCGAAACCCAAGTAGCACAACTGACAGAAGAACATGGGAGGGGAAAGGGGAGGGCCGCTACACAGTCCGGGGAAGCAATGGACAGACAAGAGAGGAAAAGGACCGCCAAACCCGCCATGTGGTCCGAGAAAACAAGGGAGATTCAAAGCTAGCAGAAAGTGTCGCGGGGGGGGGGGGGGGGGGGGCGCAGAGTTTGTTCCTCGAGCATCTATCAGTGTACGTGAGAGGAAGAGAGGGGGGCCGGGCTTGGGGGGAAGACGCCGTACGGCCCAGGCCAAGGATGTCCGTGGTGTAGCGTTACTAGACAAACCAAGGACATGATCGTTCGCCAGGCTCGGGCTGCCCAGGTTGGTTGTTGGTGGGTGGTGGTCTTACGCATGGCTGGTCTCTAGGAAGTACTCGGCCCTCTTCTGACGGGCTTCCGCATTCGTGACCTCCTTTCCTTTGCCCTTTTGCTTTTCGTGTTTCTGTCGATGCCGGCCTCCGCTCCTCGCTCTCCGATCGACTCTCTTAGCCTCCTCCCCCCTCCTTTCACCTTCTCATCGCTGCTGGCCTTTTAAAGCGCCTCCCCCCCCCTCTTGCCAATCTCACGGTCATTGCCCTGATCGTTTTGTCTCACATCTTTTCCAGCGTACCATACTGCAGGCCTCTGGTCTTTCTTTGGTCTCATTCTGGGCGTTTATTTTGGCTCCCTTCTCTTATCTTGCAGAAGCAGAACAGCACCTCCCTCGGACTCTCTCTTCTCCCCCCTTCCTGTGCAACAGCGCCCAGCGCGCTTTTCGCCCAGTTGCTCTCAAGTCCCCCCCCCCTTTTATGCGTCTTGTTTTGCCTATTTTTCTACTCCGTCTGCCTCTCATTGTCCGATCACTTCTTTCTCGGCTTTTTTACTCGTGTCGCTCCTCGCTCCATCACAGGCTTTTCCCCCCGTCCCTCGCCGTCCACGATTCAGCATCCCTCGACAGACGTCGTGCACTTCCTGTCGCCTCACCTTTTTTTTTTTTTCTTTGTCTCCAGCTTCCTCCCCCCACCCTCTCTCTCTCTCTCTCGCTTCTTCCAGCCCAGTCAGCTGCTTTCTGCCCGACATTGTTTTCTTTGTCCTGGCCCCGTGTCTCTTATTACGCCTCGCTCGGATTGACACGGCTTAGCATTGGGGAGCCCGCCGAAGACCCCCCGCATCTCTCCGCACGAATCACAAGTCGGCTTTTGCCTAGCCACGACGGTAGCCAATCCGAGAACGACTGTTGTCTTTAGTATGTATGGATTGTTTTCATGCGTCTTTGCAGCCATGTCTGTCTTGTCCCTGTGTTTTTCTGTATTCTCTTGCTGTTTGGGCGTTTTTCTCCATCGCGTCTGCTGCGTCTTGTACCCTCCACCGTCCCGTCCTCCCCCTCTTCCGCAGTCTATTTCGGCCCGCCGGTCACGGAGAGCCGGTGGGGGGCCGGGCCATCTCCCCCTTTGGCGGCCAGCCAAGGCACAAGACGCCGCCGAATGCGCCCCCGCCTTGGTGAAGTCGCGTTCTCCCCAGGTGCGAAAGACGGAGCCCAACACACTTCACAGAGGCGGCCGTCTTTCGCCTTCCACAACGCCCATGCTTCGGCCTGTGCTGCACTCTCCACAAGGCCCGGGGTGGAACGAAGCCAAGCCGTGGCAAATGGGGAGAATGGGGGCGGAAAAAAGGGGGAAGAATGGGCAAATGGAATTGGAACTCTCCCCTCCCCAACAACTCCCTCCCTCCCTCAATGCCCCAAAACAACAAAACTGCAGCCGAACTGGCCTGGCCTTGGATGCTGCGTCTCGCTCTCAGCCATCTCGCATAGCCGCTTCGCAACACGCAATTGGCCATTGGTTTACCGAAAATTTCGGTTTCCCGAGCTAAGGCACCCCCCCCCCCCGCCGCCGCCGCCGCCGCCGTCGGCCACCACTTACACGCCCCCCCCCTCCCCCCTGGTCCCTCCAGCCTTCCTTTGACTCCTTCCCCTTTGGCTAGACTGTCACCTCACCTTACTCCGTACCTCTGCCTCGCCTGGCCTTGCCCACACATGCTTTCAGATGGGGCCCCCAGCCGCAGGCGGCCAGGCCAGGGCTCCATCGCACCACAGACGCCCTGCCAAAACCACCCTTGCCCGTTCGGGGCCCCCACGACCCCGTTTACGGAGCAGCAGTCGAGGTCCCGAAACGGCCATCTGGGTTCCTCTTTATTTAGAGGGGGGTTATTTTATTTATTTTTTTGGCCGTGTCTATCCAGCCTCTCCCTCTGCCCCTTTGCTCGGCTCCTGGCCGGCTACAGGCCGCAAGGACAAGATGTCTCACGCGTGTTAGCCACGGACCACTGCCCCCTTCGGATGCTGAGACTCTGGGGATTTGGCCCTTTTTTGTTGACTCTTTCTTTCTCTCCCGCCCCTCGCTCTCTCGCTCTCGTGTCCCGCTCTTCCCGCGGGCTGCCGTCTTTCGCGATGGGCAGTCTACACGTGCTTGGCCCAATGGATGGCCGAAAGGCATGTGCGTTTTGCATCCTCTATCTCTGCCCCGTACTGTCCCTCCCCCCCCTTTGTGCCTGGATGCCTGTGACAGTCACAAGAAAGAGGGTGCGGTGCCTAGTGGCACATCTTGGACCTGTAGCCTGTTTTGGTATTTCGGCCCATGGCGTTTTTTCTATCCTCGATAAACTGGCCCGGACAAGCTGTCTTCTCCTCTCCTCGCCTCTCCTTCTATACGTCCCTACGTGTGTTCAGTCACCCGTCAACCGCTGGGAAACTTTGGTTGTGTGATTTGACTTTCAGCAACGACGGCTGCGTCGAAACAGGAAGGAACACCCTTGGGCTAATCTCTTTTGCTTTTCTTTGTTCTTTCCAGCAGCAACAACACGGCCAAACAAGTCCTTCCTGTTTAAGCCATCCCGATCCACAACACACACACCACTGCGGTTTTCTTTTTGGGGGGCAGTTTTTTTATTGTTCGTCGCTTTAGAGTGTCGTCATCCGAGTCCGGTCCGCCCTCTAATAATACGCTGAACCATATAAGGACGCCCTCGTCCCTCATCCTCTTTTCCTCCTCTCCTCTCCTCCTCCTCTCCTCTTCTTCTCTTCTCTTTCTTTCTTCTCTTTTTTTCTTCTCTTTCCCCTTTTCTCTTCTTCTTTCTTTTTCTTCTTCCTCCACAGCCTCCCCACGCGCTGGTTATGAGCAGTAACCCCACCAACCAGGCCGCCGAAGCTGCTCGCCCCAAGTCCTCCGAAGCCATGAGTTCCGCCAAGACCGAGGCCGCCGTGTACACCACGGCGACCACCGACTTCCTGCACATCCCCCTCGTGCGGGCCGCCCTCCCCTTTGTCAACGGCGGCCTCAGCGGCATGATCGCCACCACTGTCATCCAGCCCGTTGACATGGTCAAGGTCCGCATCCAGCTGGCCGGCGAGGGCGTGGCCGGCGGGCCCAAGCCCACCCCGCTTTCCGTGACCCGCGAGATCCTGGCCAGCGGCAAGGCCCTGGACCTCTACACGGGCTTGTCAGCCGGCCTCCTGCGCCAGGCCGTCTACACCACCGCACGCCTGGGGCTCTTCGACACGTTCATGGCGCGCCTGGCCGCGCGGGCCAAGGAGCGGGGCCAGTCCATTGGCTTTGCCGAGCGCGCCACGGCCGGCCTGACCGCCGGCGGCCTAGCGGCCATGGTCGGCAACCCGGCCGACCTGGCCCTGATCCGCATGCAGAGTGACGGCCTGAAGCCGCTGGCCGAGCGCAAGAACTACAGCTCCGTCATCGACGCCCTGGGCTCCATTGCACGCTCTGAGGGCGTGGCTGCGCTGTGGGCGGGCGCCGCGCCGACCGTCGTACGCGCCATGGCGCTCAACTTCGGCCAGCTGGCGTTTTTCAGCGAAGCCAAGGTCCAGCTCAAGGAGCGCACAACCCTGTCACCGCGCACACAGACGCTCAGCGCCAGCGCCATCGCTGGCTTCTTTGCCTCCTTCTTCTCGCTGCCCTTTGACTTTGTCAAGACGCGGCTGCAGAAGCAGCAAAAGGGCCCCGACGGCAAGCTGCCCTACAAGGGCATGGTCGACTGCTTCGCCACCGTTGCAAAGCAGGAAGGCATCCTGCGCTTCTACCGCGGATTCGGTACCTACTACGTGCGCATCGCACCACACGCGTAAGTTTCCCCCGTCCGTCGGCCGCCTCGGCGACGTGTTTTTGTCTGTTTTTTTTTCTGGTCCCAGTTTCTCTTCCTCCCGTCCTTCCTCTCGCCCCTCCTCTCCATCCTTCCTTTCCCTCATTTCTTTTCCCACTCTGTACTGTCCACTTTTTGTCGTCCCCCGTCACTCCACTGGACCGGCAACGTGGTGTGGTTTTATGGTATTACACCCCATCGTGTCAAGCTACTACCTGGTCGAGCAGCCCCAAATCTGCACCGGCGATTTACATTGCATATTACTCCAAACTCCTCCCCCAAAAACCAGTGATGGGGAAATCGACGCTAATGACGCTGCAGGATGGTGACACTGATTGTTGCCGATTACCTCGGTTGGCTCACCAAGTAAAAAAAAAAGAAAAATAAAAAAAGAAGAAAAAAGAACGGCAGCGAGCCTATCACGTTACATGAAATGCAGGGACACATTTTCCTGTTTTCTTTTTTTTTTGTCGCCTTTTTTCTGGGAGTATTCTCCCTGCGTTTGTTCACTGTCTTTTGGGCTTGGTCTCCTTTTTTTTCTCGGTTGTTGTTTTTACAACCCACAGTTCAAAGTTTCCAGTCATACCCCCGGGGGTTCTCGAGAACCTTTATTTCCCATACTGTTTTGTCAATTGGACAGGACCCATACAAAGTAAGAAATCGAAAAACAAAAATAATAAAACGATACAATCTATGATGCTGTGTTTGGGAGACGCATGGCCTGTTCAAAATCCGGGAATGGCACAACTGCCAAGAACAAAAAAAAGAAGAAAAAAAGGGCAAAGGGAAGCTGTCGCTGGAGAGGAGCCGGCTCACCTCTCTCTTCCCCGGTTCTAGCGAGCCCGAGTAGTGTCCCAGCCGGGCCGAACCCCGACAAAGTCTCTTGTCCACGGAGCGTTGTATCTTCTTGAAAACGACACTCTCGTCTGATGACAACACAAAATGCAAGACGGGTTACATAATCATGCATGCTTTGCGCGTTCCGGGCTGTCCCACATTATTAGTAATATTAACTTACCAAGTTAAAAGCCTTCGAGTTCTAAACCGCGCCAGCGCCAGCCTTCACGGCGCCTCACGTGACATACATCTTCATGTGCTTGGCCTTCCCGCGCGGCGGCTGCGTGCAGCCCCTCCCCATAAGGTTCACGCGGACCTGCACGCAGCCGCTGTTGCACTTTTGCCCCTGTGCGCAAGTTCGAGAAAACAACGGCGATTGGAGAGCGCGAGAGACGTAACCAGAGTTCAACAGCTTTTTTCTCCTCCGTACACGCAGCCGGCGCCGCATTGTCTGTTTCGCTCCCTCCGCTCGTCCTTTTTTGTCTTTGTGTCTCGTTCTGCTTTTCGTTTTCCTTGTCTCCCTCCTTTTTTTTTGCTTCCCATGGTCCTTTCTCCCCCACCGCCGACCGCGCGATAACGAGACGATGCGCCTTGTGATGCTCCACTAGCAGAGACAGAGAGCTCCCCTATCGAGTTCGCGGCACACACACACCGCGCGCACACACACGCACACACACGCACGCACGGTCCGGTTTCTTGTTCATCGGAGCTCGAGCAACGCCAATCGTCCCCGGAAATGGGATTCCACGACACTGCCATCTAGCAAATGGATCCGGAGTGGACGGAGGTTGGTGTATTCCCCCCCCCCCCCCCAAACTCCCCCCCTGGCCTCCCGTCCCTGACACATCTAGGTCGCTTGCGTCCTCCTCAGCTCGTCCAATGGCGGCCAGGAGGATCCCGTGGCCTCGCCCGTGAAGGCACTGGCGTTTGACTCGAGCCAAGAGCTCCTGTGGACTGGAAATGGCGAGGTACGTCGGCCCCTTTCTGTCCCCGCCCTTTTTGTCCGTTCCCTTGGCAGCTCGCTGACTCTCCCGCCTGCACAGGGCCGTGTTGCTTCCTTCGTCGGCTCCGAGCTGCAGAACTACGTCTCCTACATCATACACCCCCCCGCCGACGGCGACGTGCGCCAGATCCTCCTCAACGATACCGGTGTCCTCGCGCTTGGCGCCCGGGGTCTGCACATGGCTTTGCGCCGCGGCCTCCCGCTCTGGAACTGCCGCCACGAGGCCATGACGGACCTCTGCTGCATGAGCTTCACGTCCGCCGCCTGCTGCGAGGTCCTTGTCGCCGGTCGCCAGCGCGCCATGTTCGTCATCGACCTCAAGGAGGGCGAGGTCGTCCGGCAGCTCGAGACCGACGAGAACTACACCATGATGAAGCGCAACAGCCGCTTCATCTGCGCCGCCACCAGCCACGGCACCGTCGACATCATCGACCCGGCCACCTTTGCCGTCGTCAAGAGCTGGACTGCCCACTCCGCCTTCATCCACGACATGGACGTCCAGGCTGACTTCCTCGTCACGTGCGGCGCCACCCTTAAGCAGCAGGGCGCCGTCATGTTCGACCCCTACGTCAACCTCTTCGACCTCAAACAGATGGCGTCCATGGCGCCGATCCCTTTCCCGCCGTGTGCCGCCTTTGTGCGCATGCACCCGCGCATGGTCACCACCGCCATTGTGGCGTCCACTTCGGGCCAGATTCACATCATCGACCTCATGAGCCCCAACACGAGCAGCGTCAAGCAGGCCAACATTGCCTCGTACCTGGCGCGCATCGACATCTCGCCCACCGGCGAGGCCCTGGTCCTGGCCGACAGCGACTGCTACATGCACCTGTGGGGGTCACCCTCCCGCATCCAGTTCACCGAATACCCCACCCTGATCGAAACGGAGACCGCCGAGGAGGCGCACGACAAGACCGAGTGGGAGGAGTGGTCGGACGAGGAGAACGACGACACCCTGCCCCTGAACAGCATCGGCGTGCCCTACTACCGCGAGACCCTCCTGTCCGCCTTCCCCAGCCTCGTGTCCGACGTCGGCGCGCCGCCACCGCGGTACGAGCTCAGCATGCTCGAGAACATGACTGCGTTCGAGCACGGCTGGTACGCGCCCAACACGACGGGCATGCGTCCGAACCAGGTCGAGGACACGCGCAAAGATGCAAACAAAAGCGCCCAGGCTATCCAGGCGCCCAGATTCCTCAGCGAACGGTCCCGCGACACGGCGTCCGCGGTCGCCCACAGCCACCCCAACAGCGTCGACGAGATCGGCGCAGCCCTGGCGTCGTCGGAGCTTGCTAGCCTCGGCCCCGACGCGCCGGGCATGTACCGGGCCGTCGAGATCAAATTTAGCAAGTTTGGTGTCGACGACTTCGACTTCGGCTACTACAACCGCTCGCGCTACGCAGGCCTGGAGAACCACTTTGCCAACTCGTACGCCAACGCCCTGCTGCAGCTGCTCCGCTTCACGCCCTCCATCCGCAACCTGGCGCTGCAGCACGCCGCTAGCGCATGCCTCGACGACCAGTGCCTGCTCTGCGAGCTCGGCTACCTCTGCGACATGCTGCACAAGGCCGAGGGCGCGACGTGCCAGGCCACCAACATGCTCAAGGCGCTGAGCAGCCTCCCGCAGGCCCACCAGCTGCGCCTGATCGAGGAGGAGAACCCCAACACGCCCACCACGGAGATGCTGCAGAACCTGACGCGCTTCCTCCTGACGCAGATTGCCGGCGACTTCCGGCGCGTCCTGCCCAATTCGAACGCGATGGAAGCAGCCCTGGCGACGTCGGGCGTCACCTACATGCGGTGCATGCACTGCCGCAGCGAGACCAGCCGCATCGTGTCGACCTACGTCAACAACCTCAAGTACCCGGCACCGCAGCGGACCTCGGCGCGCGGCGGCAAACAGCCCAAGATTACGTTTTCGCAGGTGCTCAAGTCGAGCGTCGAGCAGGACTCGTCCACCAAGGGCTGGTGCGAAATGTGCCAGCGCTATCAGACGCTGCAGAACCGCAAGACCATCACCAGCATCCCCTCTGTGCTAACCCTCAACGCGAGCGGGCCACAGAACCTCAACTACCCGGAGCTGCGCCGGCTGTGGGGGACCCCTGGGTGGCTGCCCGAAGAGATCGGGATCATAGTGGATCCCACCGGCCAGTTCTTCTGCTACGAAGGCGAAGACCTTAAGCTGCACCTACAGCGGGGCATCCACGACATCAAGGTGTACTCGCTCATTGGCATGGCAGTCAATGTCGACGGTGGCGGACAGCCGGCCAAGTCCCATCTCGTCGCCATGGTGGATGGTAAGCTTTTTATTTTTTCTTGGGGGGGGGGGGCGTTCCTGAAGCCTTCTATTCTTTTTTTTCGTTTGCTAATCGTAGTGTAGTTGGATATTCGGAGCCAGCTCCCACAGAGCAGCCGCAATGGCACTTGTTCAACGACTTTCTGGTGCGGCAGACGTCGCCTGGCGAGGCCCTGTCGTTCAACACCAACTGGAAAACGCCGTCTGTTGTGCTGTTCCAACTCAAGAGCGACAACAACAAGATCGACACCGAGTGGAAGAGCCGCATCGACACATCTGTCTTGTACATGGACTATGGGTGCGCACCCCCTTTTTTTCCCCTTCTTTCCCCCTTCTTTTGATACCCTTCGACATATGACAGGACGAGTGACTGACCTGGCTACGCCTACCGCAGAAAATCCGGCAAGGAGACGTACCGCTCGCTCGATCCGGCCTCGGAGCGGCCAGGGCCCAATACGATCGTGGCGCTCGACACCGAATTTGTCGCCCTCAAGCAGCCCGAGATCGAGATGAACTCGGAGGGCGAGATGGAGACAATCCGGCCCATGACGCACGCACTCGCACGTGTCTCTGTCGTCCGGGGGCAGGGCATGGACGAAGGCCTGCCGTTTATTGACGACTACATTATCATCAAAGAGCCCGTCGTCGACTACCTGACGCTTTACTCGGGCATCACACGCGGCGACCTCGACCCCCGCACGTCGCAGCACACCCTATTGCCGCTCAAGCTGGCCTACAAGAAGCTCTGGGTGCTGCTCAACCTCGGCTGCAAGTTTCTGGGCCATGGGCTCAAGCAGGATTTCCGCGTCATCAACATCCAGGTGCCTAAGGCGCAGATCATCGATACGATTGACCTATTCTTCCTCAAGACCCGCCTCCGCAAACTGAGCCTGGCCTTCCTTGCCTGGTGTGTTCTCAAGGAGAACATCCAGCTCGAGACCCACGACTCCATCGAAGACGCACGCACCGCCCTCAAGCTGTACCGCAAGTTCCTCGAGTACGACGATGCTGGCATCCTCGAGATGCAGCTCCAGGAGATCTACCGCGAGGGCCGCGATACCAACTTCAAGCCGCCTAGGCGTGCCGGCAGCGGCGGCAACGGCGGCGGCAATGGTGGTGGCGGCGACGACCTCCAGATCGGCGGCGGAGGAGGAGGAGGGCCTGCTGTTGTTCTCCGCGGCACCGACACTCCGCCCTTTGGCGCGCCCGCGCCCGGATCGGCCGTCAGCCCTCTGCAAATGCGCAGCCAGCCAGCGCCTCCACCGCCAAGCATTAGTGCAGCAGCAGGCACAGTTTCTGCCGCAAGCATCCCCTACTCTCCTACGGCTACCCCCCCATCTTCCTCCTTTATGCGACCTCCAGCCACCAACATGATCAACACAAATCCGAATAACATCATGAACAACAACAACAACAACATGAATATCAATAGCAGCGGCAACAATAGCAGCAGCTCCCCACACGGTCCACATACGCACCGTGGTCCTATCGCCAATGGTGGGCGCTACCAACCACCGCAGATGCAATACCGCTTGGGCCCTGGCGGGCCCGGGGGACATGCAGGGCATTCTGGACACCCGGGTCCCTCGGGCCCCTCGGGGCATGGCAACGCCGGACATACCAATGGTGGCCACAACCCGCATTACCGGAACTACCGGCGCGGGTAAAAGGGCACTAGAATGTCATTAAAGTTCATTTTATTTGTACTCCCCCCCTTTTGTCTTATTGGCATGAAAGTGTATCTCCGGCTTCTGCTTTTGTCTGTTGTCTATCTTGGCAACCCGGTTTTGCTTTTTTTTTGAGGGACATTGGCTATGCCGCCATTGAAAGTAGGGGGTTTGAGGGAGTTATGTTGTAGCTCGGGCCAGGGGAGGATAACCGAAGCCATTTTATCAAACGAAGACAGGAGGGGTGGGGGGGAGGGTCAGAGTAACTGAACCAAAAAAGATGTACCAAAGGGGAGTTGTGCCGTATGTCCCGATTGCAAGAGCCCTCAGCACTTGGCAAGTTGGACACTACCCAGCAGTGTTTTTCCCTTTCCCAAGCCTCTCTCCTCTTTTCTTTTTTTTCGATTTCTTTCTTTTTTGTATACCAAAGAGGGGCGGGGAGGCTATCAAGGGAGGGAATGAGAAACTCTTTTTAAATTTAAACAAACATGAGGGGCCTCAGGCCATTCTACCAGGAACCAAATAGGAGACAGTCCCTCAAGCTTTGTCTAAAGAGTTCGCCTCCAAGCAAAGCCATCCGTTTGTCTCTTTTTCAGTGACAGAGATTGTTTTGAAACTGGACCCCGGTCGTTAGGAAGAGATGTCTTACTCTTCCTTCCAAATATTTTAAGAGAAAGAAAAACACAGCTGAAGCAAAAGGTACGAAGAAAAAGGGTCTCCTGTTAAGGTCGAGAATATGGTGCCATCGGCGAGGAAGCGAAAATGAGACGAGATACAAAAGAGCAATATTTTAGAATACACAGAGAATACATCTCCCAAGCTGCAGCAGCTTTATATTGCTCTCTTCTTGGTACCAGAGTCTTGGAAAATGTCCTAAGGGGTTCGAAAAAGAAAGAGGGGCGGTGAGCTACGAAGACAGAGGAAGAATCAGGAAAGCATGATAATAAAAAATAAAATAAAAATACATGCAGAAGCAGAGGGGTTAGGCAGAATTTGGGTTTCGTCAACAAAGAAGGCTTACACTGTTCACACTTGGTTGTTTCTGTTTGTACCCCTCCCCTCGCTCTCCGGCAAGGACAAGACAAAGAATCGACCATCTTTTTTCTTCGTCATTGCATACGATGATAGCACTCCAGCGAGAACAGAAAAGAAAAGACAAAGAAGTTGAGCAAGAAAAGATAAAGAAGGCGAGCAGGTGGCCATGCTGCAGTATGCAAGACACGCATATAAATAGAGAGATGGGTTGCAAAGAGATCCTCTTCTTTCCTTTTTTTCCTATCTCTCTAACCTCTCAGCCCCTCTTCCCTCCCCCCCTTCTCGTGCTTTCTGTCTCCCTTCTATTCTTCTCTCCCTCTTCTGGATCCCACTCCCGCAGCACCTGGCCAGTTTCACCTTTCCCCACGCGCAGCCTGTCCATTCCTGTTTGTGCCTTGTGTTGCTTTCGGTGCCAAATTGTCGAGCCGTCCTCGTCCGTCGTGGATGCTAAGTCAAAGTCTCCGAATGGCAGACAACCGCCGTCCTACGGGCGTCATGGCCCGCAACGTCCCCGTCCATCTCGATCCGGTCCACTCAGCCGTGTCTTTGGAGTGGGAGACCCAGCACATCGTCGGCAGCGACGATGGTGAGCACCTCATGGCGGTGCTGGTCGACGCCTGCGCCGCCGCTGCGACGGTCTCCATCACACCGGCGGCCGCTCGGAGGACCCTCGCCGACGTCCCCTTCCTATTCCTCCGCGTCGAGGTCGACGACCACGGCCAGCCCAAGACCCCCGGCGCCGGCGGTGCTGACTTCAACGGCGCCGTCGCCCACATCGGCCAGCTAGAGCAGTACTTCACCAGGACCAGACACACCAAGGGCCGCTGGCACCACCCCAAGGACCCGCCGTCATTTCAAGATGACTTTCCTCTCTCGGTCGACAACTTTGACTGTGAGCGCCTTGTCAGCGACCTGGAGGAGTTCAATGACCTGCTTGACCGCGACCTCACTCGTTGGGTCTTGTGGACAGGGTTTCCTCAGAAGGCAGAAGCATCCGCTGATACCACTCTTACCTTTTCCTCACGGCGGCGCATCATGTCCGTCAAGGATGTCCTCGAGGTGCTGAACGACGTGCGCGACGGACTGAATGCACCAACAGCCGAGTCAGAGGAGGGGACAACAACAACCTCCGTCCCACCCATCTACTTCATTGTGGCCGTCTCGTACAAGTGCCGCTTCCGTTCGTCGGATGTTCCTGCGGCTGTGCCGACAACGGGCACTCGGACGGTGCAACCGCCGTTCCATGTAAACCTCGGGTTCTTTACGGATCTAGTTAAAAGGTCGCTTCAGACCGCGTCGTCCGAGAGCTCGTATACCGAGTCAGACTTTGACGACGGCGACGTTTACGATAGCAGCAGCATCGGCGACTACGATCCGGAAGCATTTGTCAACAACATCGGCGGTGGCGGCGCAGTTGCTACGTCGGAAGACAGCGGGGAAGGCGGTGTCAGCGTCGTTGTCGCCAACGACGACGACGCTGCAGCACTAACCCGGTATGCTGGTGACGCAGGAGATACAGGAGAAGCTGCAGACGCCGAAGATGCTGAAGACGACGAGCTCGTGGCTTCCAGCTATAACATCTATGACCGAAAGTTTCTTTTCTGGGGCGATGACGGCGTGCCATACTACAAATCGTTCCACGACCCAGAAGAGTACGAAAAGGCCGCCGAGGAGACACGCATTCGACACCAGAAGTTGTTGTTCGACGGCGGAGGGTCGTATTCCGAGACAACTTTGGCGGGCTACAACAGGTTCTTCAGTAGGTTCCGAAGCCCGGCCGACAGCAGCGTAGATGCTGGCAAACAAGACGGCCACGACCACGACCACGAAGCTCCGCAAGACACGCCTGAAGGCTCCAGCGCCTCCGACCACAGCACCAGCGAGGCAGACGCCGAGCCGCAAGCCGAGGTCGGCAGCCCAACACCTCCCAAGTCACTCTCCATCCTCAAGACGCTCGACACGAACGCCGCCAAAGGCGACGCTGTCGAAGGCGATCTGCATGCCATTCTGCCTGAGGCGCAGTCGCCTACTGCTGAGGAGTGGCGCGCGTGCTGCGAGCTGCTCTGCCTCGACCCGGAGGCGCACAAGGATGCCCAAGCGCGGTCCATCAAGATTCCCGGCACGGGCAACATGTGGGTCAAGCCGAGCCAGCTCTGGACGGCGTACTGGATGTTGTCCAGCCGCATGGACCGCGGACTTTGCGGCGGCGTGCTCGCGGACGTCATGGGCACGGGCAAGACCTACATCTGTCTGGTCGTGTGTCTTCTGCGCGCGTACATTGCCTACAACCGCGCCGAGGTCGAGCGCGAGTGGCAGCTGCGCAGCCACGAAGCGGCAAAGAAAACCGCCGGCAGTGGCAGCACCGCTCCAAAGCAGCACCTGCCGCCGCAAGACGCCGTCAGCGACAGCAGCAGCAGCAGCGTGGCCAGCACTCCCTGCCCCTGCGGCAACACCATGGGGATCGAGTGCTACGCCAACCCGGGCGGCATCACGCGGCGCTTGGCCGACAAACTGTCGCGCGGCGCGTCGCTGATCCTGGCACCGCAGACGGTCCTCGACAACTGGGTCAAGACGGTCAAGACGGTCCAGCTGCAGCACAAGTACTACGAGCCGGTCGTGTTCAGCGCCAAGATGGCAAAGGAGGACACGGTCATGGCGCCCGCGCCGCGTCTGAAGCAAAAGCTGCAGATGGAGGTGCGCCCGCGGGACCACGTCAGCACGGACGGCCTGTTCCCGCAAACATGGGAGCCCAACGTCCTCGACGTGGTCCACGCCTTCACACCGAGCATCGCCAAGGATGCATACCCCGAGCGGTTCATCCTGCTGGCCACCCACGCGCCGGAAAAGCTGACCGAGTTCTTCCAGCTGCCGGTTCCCCTCCGCCGCAAAGCAGGAGCGGGCGCCCGCGAGCGGAAGACGGTTTACGGCTGCCCTGTCGGCATCCAGCTCGTGGACGAGTTCCACAAGGCCAAGGAAGATGTCATGGCGCTGGCCCGCCAACACAAGTACGTGCAGCAGCGGGATGGCGCAGAACGCGGCGGCGGCGACGACTTTGACTTTTGGGCCATCACAGGCACGCCTATGCCAGCCAAGCTGACGGACCTCGAGAACGTCGTCGAGGTCGTCCAGCGCCTGCCCACGTGGGACGATCCGGCCAACCGGCACCACGGAAGCCGGGTGACCGACCTGCGCGAACTTCAGGTGGCGTACGAGAAGGCCATTGCCGAAGACGGCACACCCGAGCAGGCGGCGGTGTTCCGGGCGCGGGCCGCGCTCTTCTTCCAGGGCGGCCTCGTCACGCGCCACACAGAGGCGTCGGCGTTCTTTGGCCAGCGGATTTTCAAACTGCAGGACGTGACACCGCGGGCCGTCGTGCACGCCACTCCGCAGGCGCTCCGGGCCAACGTCGGCAAAGTGGTGGCGCGTGTCTCGGCGAAAATCCGGGACGCCATGGCCGATGGGCCACCATCGGCGGCGTCGGCTGCGTCCCCGGTCAACAACTGGGAGCAGGCGGTGCGCTCCGCCTCGCTGTTCAACCACATGATGGACCTCGAAATCCTCGCCACATTCCCCGGCGCCGCCGAACTGATGCTCGCGGACCCGCCGGTGCTCGACTTCGGCCTCGCGGCCATCCGCGCAGAGATTCGCAAGGTCGAGGACCGCAACGTGGCCAAGGTGGCGCTGTTCCAGAAGCACCTGGACACAGTCATCCGAGACAGCCTGCACCTGCAGACCATCCTCGACACGCTGGACGAGATGGACCGGGACAAGACGAAGCGCCAGACGGTGCCGCCGCCGGTGGCCGCCGACGCGCGGACCAGGTCAGCGCTGCCGGCCAAGAAGATGGATGCCGGGCTCAAGAAGCTCGTCGTGCTGTGCCCGCGCATGGGCGAAGCCGTCTTTGTGTACCTGGCGCTGCGCAAGCTCCGGCCCGACGCCAACGCCGTCTTCCTGCACGCCGACCTTAAGGTGTCTGAGCGAACGGCCCTGCTCCAGGACTTCAACCGTCTGGATGCGGTGGTGGCGGCACGGGCCGGCAAAGACACGCGGGCACGCGTCCTCGTCGGGACATTCCGCGACGCCGGCACAGGCAACGACCTCACGGTGGCCAACTACCAGATCCTGACGGGCCCTCTGCGTCTCCGCAGCCAGCAGGACCAGGCCTTTGGGCGCACGAACCGCGAGGGCCAGACGCTGAAGCTGCAGCACAAGCTGCTGGTCACAGAGGACAGCCCTGTGGACCGCATCGTGATTGCGACGCAGGCGCGGCGACGCATCGTCAGCGACCCGTTCAACATGGACGAGGAGCTGGTGCTGGCCGCCGTGGAGGAGGAGGGAGGGAAAGAGGAGGAGGAGGAAGAGAAGTAGAAGTTGTGGCGGCCCGACTGTTTTGTCTGCCGGATGCGAGCCTCTATCCGTATTGATCTATTCCTTGTCAATAGCTATTGTCTACAGCCTTATGCATTTATTTTGTTTTTCCATATATCGAGAGCGGGCGACGACGTGATGAATGTGGTCACGGCGTATTTGAGACCCCGTGGAACCCCCGCAAACTCCCCCGTGAATACGCCGTGAAATGCCCGCAAATGCCCCGTAAATGCCCCGTAAATGCCCCGTAAATGCTTCGCCTTTTCTCACACTTTGTCTCTGTATTGAACCTGGAGCGCTACAGCACGGGCCAGCCTCTGCTCACCGCCGATCTCGCCCTCCGCCTTACTCCGTACTGTAAGATCACAAAGCACAAATAGGATACAGCAAATTAGCATATTAGTATCTTTTCATTAGCACAGTAATCGACCTTGCCCCCAGACGGCCGGCCAATCGGCGAGCATGCAAACCGGCTAGTGCTGCATGCGCGCTATAAGTCAGTCCCGCCGACGCACTCAGTAAGGCCTATTGTTCCGTGGCCGAAGGACTGCCGCCATCAGGCAGGGCCGCTTTTTCCTTTTTTTTTCTTTTTTCCTTTTCGACGACGGGCGTTCCCATCTACGTCTCCGTTCCATTCTGCATTGTGTTTTTTTCCTGTGCTTCTCTCGTTGTCCGTTTCCCTTTTTGCTTCCACACGCCGCTCGTGCATCTCCTTCGGCACAGCAGCCAGGCATCGCGAGCTGTCGAGTCAGAACTCCATCCGTCGCCACTGCCGCCCTGCCGCACTGTCGCTCTTCGCTCGTTGCTTGTTGCGGTTCTAGAGGCGTCTCACAGGCATCCTTTTCGACCGAACACCCGGGACACTAGCCGGCCACGGAAACTCGAGCCCGAACGCGCGCCACGGCCGGGCGCAAGTCCGTGTAGGGTGTGCCCCAACAGCCGGTCGCAGACACGCCGAGGCAGGCAATCATCTCGGCGCGGCCTCTCGGCGGCCCTGCAGCACTGCGGCTTCACAGACCGACTAGGTCTTCCCGTCTCTCGTCTTCTCGTGTCTCGTCGCCTCGTTTCGCCGTATTTTCTCAAAGCCCGTTCGTCGTAATTTGCGACACACGGAGAGTCAGGCAGACTGCTGTCCGAACGAGGCGAGAATCTGCGGGCGCACGACAGACGCAGTGAGGTGTAGACGAAACGAAGAGCCGAAGACGCAAAGAAACGAAGAACCGAAAACGCAAAGAAGCAGAGAAGCAGAGAAGCAGAGAAGAGAGAAGAAAGAACGGGGCGGAAAGCACATTGGGCAGCCGACAAACAGGGAAACAGCCATGGCCCAAGCGACGCAGGAAAGCAACGCCGCCGGCCAATCAGAGCGCCTGCAGCAGGCTCGGCCGCAAGGCACAACCTCCAACAACAGCGGCAGCGGTTCAGGCAGCGGCAGCAGCAGCAGCAGCAGCGGCAGCGGCAGCGACAGCGACAGCGAAAGTGGGAGCGAGAGTGGAAGGAGCGACCCAGGCCGCATCCAGCACCAACAACCCACACCGCCGCGGCAGCCACGACCGGCACCAGAGCAAAGGGAATCGCAGCACCAAACACAACAAACACTCCAAAATCCGCAAAGACCCCACGACCAAGCCCCGCCGCTCCAGAGGTCGTCGTCAGCCACAGGCGCGCCGCACACCCGGCCAAAGACACAGAAGCACGTAGTTGGCGGCGGCGGCAGCACCGCACGGCTGCACGCCCGCGTTCCCTCGTCAAAGGCCCTGCACAAGACGGTCCTCCATCATCACCATCACCATCACCACCACGGCCACGGCCACGGCCTCTCCAGCAACCACCTGCACCACACCGCCGCAACGACGTCAGCAACCGCAGTAAAGGTGCAGCAGCAGCTGCAGCAGCTGCAGCAGCTGCAGTCGCAACACCATCGACGCCGGTCGTCTGTTTCTCCGCCGCCCTCGGACTTCGCGGAACGCTTCCCCTTCGCCGCCGCGCCTCCTCCCGTCGAGCCGACGTCCCAACCCCAGCCGCAGCCGCAGCACCCCCAGCTGCATCGCCGGTCCACATCGACGACCGAGGCGAAGCTGCGCAGCACAACCTCCTCGTCGGCGACTTCTCTGGTGCGCCGGAACCTGTCCACGTCGAGCTTGAAACGCAACCGGTCGCACGCCGACGTCGCCAAACGCATGAGCCAGGGACACGCTCGCTCAACGACCCAAATCAAGCGGACCAACTCGAACCCTGCCGTGGGCAACGACCGCACGCGGCCGCCCTCGTCTGCCGGCAAGAAGCCCAACGGCCAGGTGCACTTTGAGATTGGCAGCCCAGACGCGCAAGACGACGAGTGGGTCGATGCAGGCTCGTCCACGTTCAGCGGATCGCGCAAGAACAGCTTGCCGTACAGAGAGACCGGCCACCACGAGGTTGTCGCACAGCCAAAGGACGAGTCAGAAGAAGAGGGGGACGAGGAGGACGGAGAAGACGGGGAGGAGGACACACCTTTTCAGCTTCGCGGGAACGCAAGTCCGCAGGCCAAGCGGAGCGAGGTTGAACTACCCCTACGGACAGCAACCAGCAATACCATCCCCCAGTCATCGCTTCTCCGACTGGACCCGGCAGACACAGACGAGGACAACAACAGCGAGGTCCCACGGCCCTCGTTCTCCGCCTCCACCTCTACAACACCCCTCCGGACTGGGCCTGCGGCCCGTCTCCTCCTCCCACGAACACCACCTCGTGGAGCCCCACCCAAGATGTCGACCCAGACAGCCTCTGCAACACACACTATGCAGTCGTCGTCGTCTCCCGACTCCAGTCCCAACCGGCAGCTGCAACATGGTCGCCAGCCAAGCCTACCGGGTGGCAGCAGCGACAGGGACGCCATGACGTCCCGTTTCATCACGAGCGGAAGCCAGGAGTCTGCCTCCGCAACTACCGGCGGGAGCTCTTTCTACACTTCGTCGTCTTCGCGGCCGAGCACCGCCAGGAATCAGGGAGAGGATCGGTTGGCCAACGGCATGCTGGTTTCTGCAAGGCCAATGGACGGAGACACGTCGCTTCTCACAGACGTGCTAACAGACGACGGGGACGCCGGCATCATCATTGGCGGAGAAGCGCGAAAGTCAGGGACGACGGGCGGTACACATCCTCGCCGGACTCGCCTGCCACACGCCCCGCCAGCAGAGCTTAGCAGAACGCAGCAGAAGCTCAACCTGGAGCGCGCCAGCTCCAGCATTGACCGAAGCACCCGCCCGCACCAGGATCCTGCTGCTGCTGGGCCATTGCTTGGCGCCGATGGAATGCACGATTCACGCATCGGCAAACTCATGGAGAGGACCGGCATGGAATACTACGTCGTTCGCCGGTACCAAAACCCTGTCACACGGAGCCTCGGCCGTCTCACCGACCGCCTTGGGTCTGACAGAAACTGGCGAATTTCTGCTGCTAACGGCAGCAGCCTTGGATCAGACGCCCTCGCTACCGATAGCAGCCGCCCAGCATCGAGACACGCCGCATCCCGATCCGCCGGCACTGGCCTGGGCCTGAGCCAGAGCTTCCGCGAGCGCGACATCCGCCGCGATGCGATTCAAACTGCTGCGGCTGCTGTAGCGGCCGGCATAGGCGGCCCCGGTGCCACACCTATCGTTCTCCCCGGCACTAGGACATTTGCGGCAGCCAACGGGCCGACCAGCAATGTGGCAGAGTCCAACTCCGTGTACCAGCAGCGCCTCAGTGGCGCCAGCCTCGTAGACGACTATGACGAGGACAGTACTGCTTCGCTTCTACGGAACCTATGGGATAAGAACCTGTATCTCGGAACAAGCCAGGACTAGGAGACTGTCGACGACGAGTACGCCATCCTTTGCGCGAAGTCGGATGGGAGTTGATCTAGACTTCTTGTTTTTTGCCTCCCTTTTTCTGTGTTATTCGAGGATTTCATAACCGGCCGGGTTATCTAAACGGGTCTCGTCTTTGTGTTTTTTTTTCTTTCTACCCATTTTTTCCCGTTCTCCGTCGAACAACGTTCTTTGCTACTGCTGCGAGTTCATTCCATGATTCAACACAACAGCCATACCTTCTTTAACCATGTACCCAATCTAAGGGGGCAGTCTTGTACCACGTTGAAGGAAATCGAGCTATGGAAGGGCCCTTTTTTTTTCCCCGAGCCAGCTCATATAGCAGTAACGCGGCCTGGTTCTACTCGCAAATACAAAATTGCAGAGTCGTCCAAAGTTAATTGCTACAATTGCAGTGATTGTACGGTGGGACGTTGACAAGCAATCGTAGTGACGTTGAGTATATGCATATCGCTATATCCGATCTTCGATCTCCTGGCGACTGTTGGCGCAATCGGGAAAAGCCCGTCTCGTCTTTCTCGCCACACCAGACCTCACTCTCTCCATTTTCACAACGACACACGACATACGACACCAGCAACCCAATTCCCAGTTCTGAGCCTGCGCAGCACTCTGTCGGTTCGAACAGGGCTCATCGCCTCCCGTCCTCGGAACCCCAAAAGACTTCAGCTTCCCACCCCCCCGTCCCGCCAAAATGAGCGCGCAACTCGCCCAGCTCCAGGAGGACCGGGACCAATACCAAGAGCAGGTGAGACAAACATTTCCATTCAGCCATGGATTCCCCCCCCCCTTCCCCTGGGGCCCCAAACCATTGGCCTCACGGTGGCTGACTCTCGCTCTCTCTCTCTCTCTCTCTCTGTAGCTGGATCTTGTCCTCACGTCGCTCAGCGATGACCCCGGCAACGATGAGCTGCTCGCGCTGAAGGAGGAGTTGCAGTCGGCACTCCAGATCATCGACGACTCCATGGCCGACCTCAAACCGGGACAGGCCGGCAAGACTAGCGCATCGTCGGCTTCTTCACAACCTTTTCCGTCACCCGCAGCGGCGGCGGTGGCCGCCGCCTCCTCCTCCTCGACCACGGTAAAGTCGCAGCCCGCCGCTGCCGCAGACGACGACGCCCCGGTTGTCTACCGGGTTAACGAGAGCATCTTAGCGCGCTGGGTGACGGGAGACAAGTCGTTTTACCCGGCACGCATCATGTCCGTGACGGGGTCGGCAACGGCGCCCATGTACACGGTCAAGTTTAAGTCCTACAACACCATCGAGACACTGCGCGCGCGCGACATCCGGCCACCGGCGACCAGCGCCAGCGGAAACAGCAGCACGGTACCCGGTGGTGCCGCGGCCAACAAGCGCAAGGCTGATGGGACGCCGGCGACGGCCAGTGGCGGTGCTGAGACGGCAGGGGCGGCTTCCAACGGCTCGACAGTGCCCGCGTCGCCAGGAGGAGGAGGGGCCCAAACACTTTCAAGTCAAGTGCTGCAGCCGCCGCCGCCCCCGCCCCCGCCAGCACCGACGTCGTTCCCTTTTTTGTCAACGTCGTCGTCCGTTGCGCCTCATCCACCACCACCTCCTCCGCCGGCGCCGTCGTCGTCCGCGGCGGCAGTGCCACCGACAGCCTCAGCCGCCGCGCCCCCACCGCCCCCACTACCACCTGCAGGTGTCTTTGGCTCTCGCAGAATTGACCGCTTCAGCACAGGTGTCGTCTCGTCGGCAGCCGCCCAACTGTATCCGCAAGCCACAGCCCAGCTTCAAGGCCAGCAACGGAACAACCCAGGCGGCGGAGGCGGTGGCGGTTTCTCCGGCGGTAGCAGCAGCGGCAACGGTCACAGCAACAGCACAAGTGCGGAGGCACCCGCAGGTGCCGCACCGCTCGGCGCCGACGAACCGCCGCCGAAGAAGTTCAAAAAGATCAAGGCTACGAAGCAGCTCGAGGCCGGCAAGAGCAAGTGGCAGGAGTTCAGCAGCAAGGCCAAGTCCGGCAAGCCAGGCGCAAAGAAGGACAGCATGTTCCGGACGCCGGAAGGTATTCACGGCAGAGGTATGTTTTAATCCAGTCTCTCTCTCTCTCTCTCTCTCTCTCTCTCTCTCTCTCTCTCTTTCCCCAATCCTTATTCATTCTTGGGGCCTTTGCTAACGACCACCTCTTTTTCTCAAGTCGGCTTCACTGGGTCGGGACAGGCCATGCGCAAGGATGCTACGAGAAGTCGCCACATCTACCAGACCAATGACGATGTGGACTAACGTATTTGTTCTTCTGCCGTTCTTCTTCTTCATAATGCAGTGCCACAGCTTCCGTTATCATTATTTTCCCCCGTTTGCTTTGTCACTTTTTCAGACAAGTAGACATGTCGGGAGCGGCGTTTCTCCGGCGACGATATTCCTCACGATGATTCGGCGACTTGTTTCACGGGTTCTCTTTTTTCTTGCGGTTTCGGGAAAGGGTCAACAAGGGAAGGGGGTATTGAGTACCTTTCGCTTCTTGATGCCACTCGTACTTTTTTTCTTCTTATTTTCTCTCCCTCTTCGCCCTTTTTTTATTATCTACCTCTTGACGAACAACGATGCTAACGGTGGAAACTTCCGTGGCACAAGGGCTTTAAAAGGACACAACAGCCAGCATGGTCATGTTGGCCAAAACCCCCCAGTTCTTCGGTTTCGGTTGCCCCACACGGGACACACTGTTATAGCTATATCTCGAAGCAAAATAAATAAAAAGGCCCAGCAGCTTCCCGTGGCAGCGTATATACTCTTCTTTTCTGCAAAGGCAAAGCTGCAACAGCGGACGGACATCCTTCAACGTGGGGGAGATGACCGTCATGTTTGTGAATGGTCGAGCATTATTTATATTATATATCTGTATTGTTCTTCTTCTTAACACAGAACTAGACGGGGATCGTAATTATCTCGCTACTTCTCTTCCTTCAATTTCGTTACCGTCTACCGTTCAGGCAGTCCAATCGTGGCTGCAATGTCCCTTGCGAGTTTCAGAAACACGCCGGCTCGGCTGCTCTCGGGCTCGGCCACGACCGTCGGCTTGCCCCGGTGGGCATCGTCCCCAATGAGCGGGTGCAGAGGAATGTCCGCCAGCAGCGGCACACCAAGCTCAGCACACGCAGCTTGCACGCCGTCGTCGGTGCCAAACACACGTGTCTCGGTATGGCAGCTCGGGCAGCAAAACACGCTCATGTTCTGGACGACACCGAGGATCGGCACGTTCGCTTTGCGGAACAGCTGGATGCCCCGGACAGCGTCCTGCACGGCCAGCATGTGCGGCGTGGTCACGACGACGGCGCCATCCACGGTGACCTGCTGGGCGATGCTCAGCTGGATGTCACCGGTGCCCGGTGGGAGGTCGAGCACGAGCACGTCGAGCCCGTCCCAGGCGACGTCGCGCAGTAGCTGGGTCAGGGCGCGGCCTACCATGAGCCCGCGCCACGCGACGGCCTGGCCCGCGGGGACGAGGTAGCCCATAGACATGGTCTTGACGCCGTAGTTGGACATGGGGACAAGCTGATTGTCTTTGGGAGCCGAAGTTTTAGTAAGCGGAAGAGAGGGAGAGGGAGCGAGAGAGGGAGAGAGAGAGAGGGGGGGGGGGGGGGGGGGGAAGGGAAGGAAGGGCCTGCTGGGCTGGGTCGCAGCTGCCAGCCCGTTGACCTCGAAGAGTTTGTGTTCTGCAAGTGCCTAGCGCCTAACCAACCCCCCCCCCAAAAAAACAATCGTGGAAACCCGCCGGCCGCTCTTTCCCTCTTCAACGGTGCCATGTACCCGCGTATGGGACGGAGTCGTTACACACGGGGGGGTGGCTCTTGCCATGTTTAAAGACGGCAGAGGGAGACAGCAGGCAGTCGGACAGGCAGGCAGTCAGACAGGCAGACAGGCCGCAAAAACAGGGCAAGACATGCTGTGAGCCTCGAGATTTCCAGAGACAACAAAATCTCACGTCAAAACATCCCGAGGTTGAACGAGACGCACGCACGCAGGACCTCCCTCCCACCCCCCTGCCTACCTCGTCCTACAGCCGAAACAACAACAGCAGCAGCAGCAGCAGCAGCAGCAGCAAGCACTCGCTGTAACACGATTCCCGGAACGGAGTGTGCATGTGGCTGCGTGTCCGTGTGTGGCCCTCCGGGATGAGGTCGACGGCAGCAGACGAAAGATGCCCTGCACCCCTTGGTGGAAAGGGGGACGGACTACGAGTAGGAAGAGAGAGAAGACGACGCAAGACACGAGAAAACGGAAAACCAGAAGAAAACACCCTGTCCCGACAGGCTGCCCCCCCCCCTGCCCACCCCAGACGCCAAACGCCATCCGAGGCGGACGAACGCATGAATCGGGAGGGGGGGGGAGGGCATGCGCCGAAACACGACCGCGGGTCAGGACCTGGCCTGGCCTGGCCAAAGACAGTTGGCGAGAACAACAGCCGCCGCGGCTGCACCGGGGCGGGGACTGCTGCCGCTGGTGAGTTGCTGTTACGAGTCCCTTACGAGTCCCTTACGAGTCCGCACGCCCTGCACTGCAAGTCTTGCGTGTCGTGTGCATCCTCTGCGCACCCGTCTGTGTCTGTGTATTCTGCGTGTATCCTTTGCGCTCCTTGCCGTTCTTATCCCCCTCCCCAACGGCGCCGCGCTGCCTTGGTCTGCATTTGCCTGCCTGCCGTCCTTTATTGATATGCCGCCTTGATGCAACCCTGCTGCTATTCTTTTTCTCTAATCCCGTCTGTCCCTTGCACGCCTCTGTGGTCCGTCTCGTTATCGAGGTGCACGTTGCACCGTCGCCACGATATAGGAACTTATCGATCCGCGCCCGCGAATTCCACCCCATGCGTCTTGCCACAATAAACCGCAGGAGAGTTGCCTCGTGCGTTACGTGTGAACACTCTACATCCCACGCATACAACAATGCACAGCTCGAGAAGGCCCGCTTGTTCCGCTGCCCAATCTAAGATGGTCTTTTGGCCCAGGCGGGTGAACTGTTCGGGAAAGGCGTCGGCATCGGAGAGAGCCCCCCTGCTAGGCTCTCCCTCCCCCTCCCCCTTGCCGCCTCGAGAACTTCTGAAACATTCCTAGGACAGCTCTTCAACCAATCGCGACATTCCTCGACCATCCAAGATCACACCATCCCTTAACCTCTCGACCGCTCAGGCTTCTCCCTGCGTGAACAACTGGGAGGCGCAGGCGGACTGCATGAAGACTGACGCGGACAGGGGGGTGGGAGGGCCGACATCTGAGTGAAGTGGCCCAAGAGGAACCCGAAGACGCCGTCAACTTGGGGGCGCAGAGTTGCTTACACCCTCCGTGGGTCGCCAGATAAGATGCACACATGCGTGCATTCTCTGCACGGAGCACCAGGAACAACAAGGAGCAACAAGGGAGAAAGGGAACCTCCAGACCACGACAACGTGAGTACGTGGGAACGTGAGTACGTCCTGGGCAACCTGCAACGTAAGAACATCGATAGATTTCTTACGTCCCACACCTCGCACGCGCTGTACGTATGCATACGTCGTGTACGGAGTACTCTCCCGGCCACCTCTCCAGCTCAACTTTTTCGACGCCAAATCCCCCAATATCGTGCCAAGGGCTGTCTTAGACCTGGAATAGGGCCAACAGCACGGGAGGGTGGAGAAAGACCAGCAAGAAAAACCGGACCAGCTCCATATTTCGCAAGTCATCGTCGATGCCCCTCTGTGGCCTGGCCAGTCAGAAGCCCCTTGATGATGAACGGCAGCCCTTTCTTCAGCGGCGGATGAATAAGGCGGTGGCTGCCCAAGTCCATTTCCAGATCGAACCGATGGTTAGTGTCTGAGAGTATTGATTCTTTTTCCTTCCTCCTTCTCTTTCGGTTCTGTTTTTTTGTTCTTTTTTCGATATTTTGCCTCTTCTTATCTCTCAAGGGGTTTGGGGTTCCAAGCTTCCTCTTGCTTCCAGCAGGGAGGTGGCACACAGAAGGTCCCAGATGCAGACACCAGGAACATTGCCCGAACAGTAGCACTCCAGGGACAGGTTTCCGGAAAACATGAGAAGATGAAGAGCAAGGAGAAGACGAAGAAAACAAAGTACAAAAGCAGGGCCAAACGCATCCACGGTCGGGAAAAGGCCCTGGTCAAGGCCCAGAACAGTTTGGGATCCCGATCCTCTGCAGGCGAGGTCCGCCCCGGTGCCAAGAAAAAACAGAAAAGCACGCCCTGCCCAGAGGAGAGGCGCAAGTACATATACTCGGTCGAAGCGGTGCGGACACGAGGCACTATTGGGGGGGCAGCAAGATGCACGGCTGGCCAACCGACTCCATCCGTTTTTCCGTCTTTCCTTTTCGTCGACTTCTCAGCAGACGCCAGAAAAGACCGCCCGCACGACGAAACGAGAATCGGGAGCTCTCAGCCCAAAAAGCCACTTCTCAGTATTTCCGGATTCACGGGCCTGGCAGCAACCGTCTGGGCCGTCTCTGCCCTTCTGTTCTCGTCCTGTCCAGTCCCAGTCCAGCCAGCCTTTATGCTGTGGCCTGGCCATGCCGGATCCTTCCTGGGCAGACAGAACTCGCGTCTCCGCGACGTCGAGAGGCATTATGGAGCCTGCAGCAAACGCATTCCCAAGGGCTTCTTCTTTTTTTAGAACACCCTCCCACTAGCAAACCACACGACCACCCGGTTACGACACCACGTCTGTGACGCCCAACTCAAGGACATGTGAGATACATAGGACAGTAGATGCCTGCTCCGTATCGTCCTCGGTACTAAAATGGATGGTGGACTGTGTCCCGACTACGCCATCCGCACACCAGCGCTGTCGTTCCCCATTCTTCTCCAGTTTCAAGCCGCCATCCTTTCCTGTCTCAGCCTGTCGATCCTAAACACGCTGCGCCTCATGTCTTTTCGTCGTCACCATCACTAGCACCATGCAAACGCGTTGCCCTTTTCCAAGCGTCCAGAGCACAACCCATGCCCCCCTCTCCCCCACCCACCACACCCCCCTTTTCCTGTTCTTCCTTTTTCTGCTTCTTGTTCGTATTGTGTTGGTGTGCCTGTATCGACAACCCTGTGGCCTTTTGACCAGGGGGGGAGGGGGGGAGGCCTGGGCCAAGAAGAACAACCCCTGCGGAGATCCAAAGGTTCAGACGGGTTTCCAACACTGCCCATGTCGCCTCGCGTCGCCTCTAGAGCGACCAAGACGTTGACAGTTGCCGCGCTAGCGTGCTGAAGAAAATGGGTCAGCCCCTTGAGCCCGCCACGGAGCACGGAGGAGGACGACGACAACGGGGTACAGTAACCAGCCCACACGCCAAACAGAAGCAAGTGAAAATCAACAACGAAAGTCCTCTTACCACCCTTGTCCCTTCCGACACACGGCCCAAGGATGGCCATGGACCAGGAATTGTTACTTTACGGAACACGCACGCGCGCACATAGTACTCAACCTCCATGCATGTACGAGTACAACAAGGTCGTGCTGGCCCTCATCCCTCCCTTGCTCCATCCATCTCTGGTCCTCCCCCATTCTGGCTGTCCTTTTCTGTCCTACCCGGGTTGGAGGGAGAGGGAGAGGGGCCTTGAACGTGGACTTGATGTTACCAGTACCAGCCCCAACTCCAGCCCGCACTCAAGCCCACTTGAGACACACACGGGCTGGCGAAAAGAGACCTGGCCCAAACGCATTTATGCGTCCGCTCTCTGTGGCCTGGCCGAATCTTGCTCACATTATTAGATCTTGCTAGAACTCGCAAGGTTCTGTCTTCTCAGCCACCTCCGTGCCCCTCCCCCCCTGCCCCATTCCAAACCAAAAAGCTCAGCACTTCGACGTGACAAGAAAGGTGAGCACGTTCAGTCGGGGGGGGGGGTCAAAAATAATATCACTCCCACCCTCCTCCCAGCACAAGTCAGCACTGTCCCTCTCTCTTCTCCCTCTGCCGGGGAGGTGCCCGCCTGGGTCTAGAAGACAAGGGGGTGACAAAAACACATAAAACAATTGCAACAATAAAAATAATGACCAAAAAGGGACAGGGAAAAGAAAAGACCTCTTCGACCTCGCCTTGTCTTTCATCGCCTGGCCACACTGTTTTTTAAACACCAACGCCACTCCCAGTTGTTCTTTTTCTTCTTTTTCCCGACACTGCATAGATGTTGAGTGGTGGGAGGCTTGAGGCTTGAGGCTTGTCACGCTCTTTCTCTCACTTCTTAAAGGACCAGTGGTATTCCTTCTCTGGCAACCTGATCCTCCGTGTCGGCTTTCGCTCACTTTGCCGTCCTGAACAACAACCCAAGCCCGCTTCTCTTTCTCTCTCTCTCTCTCTCTCTCTCTCTCTCTCTCTTCCCCCCCTCTCTCCCTCCCTTCTTCCCCAAATCCCACCCCTATCACCCACCCGTCTTCACATGCACCCCTCGACCAGTCTGTTTTCTCTTTCTTTTGTTTTGAATATCTAGTCGACAATAGAAGAGAACCCGACAGTCTCCTTTTGAACGGTGTCTCCCCCCTGTCCTCCCCCCCACCCCCTGCCGCCCGTCTAGTCTTCTTTATTCTCTCGGATGGTATCGCGGCCGTCGTCTCTAAAAACGCTTGAAACTCAAAACCACCTTCTCCCTCTCCTCCCTGCTGGCACCCTCATCCAAGTGCAGAACTGCGGCAGCGTCTAGAGAGGCTGTGGCTGTCCGTGAGCTTAGCTGAAAGCCAACGCCCCCCCCCCCCTCTCCCACGACAGACCCATTGTCTACGACTTCCCCTTGTGGAAGGGGCGCAACTACAACGATCCTCTCAACCCCCCCCCCCCCCCCCCGGTTCAACAAGCAGCATTTGAGAAGGCGAGGAGAGAGGAACAAGCATACGGGGCTCGGAAGGTAGCGCGAGGCTTGGCCCTTTTTTTCTTTTAGAAAAGATTCCTCGGCTTCGACAGTTCCCGGCTCGATGGGACGCCTTCTTCTTCTTGCCCGTTGTCCATCGTTGGTGCGCCCAGATTACATATACTCAGACCTGGGCCATTCTGGATCCCGAGGGCAGCTGAAGAGAGCCGTTCACCGATACCCAGGATCATAGTTGTTTCGGCCGTTTCAATCCTTTTCTGGGAGACAGTCAGTGCAACTCTCAAACGTCGATCCCGCGAGTATCATTGATCTTTTCGTGAGGACCCCCCTTCCTCCCCCTTCTCTATCTCTATCTCTATCTCTCTTTTGTCTTCTTGTTTTCTCTACCATATCACTTTTTTCCTTTTGTTCCTTTTTTTCTTCTCTCCCCTCCTTCTTTTCTGTTTTACAATCCCGGAGGCCCAGCTTAAACATCAAAGTCCGGGGATCTCCTAGGAACCTTTCAGACCACCAGGGGTTTACGTCGAGTCCTTTCCTTCTCCCATTTATTTTCTCTCTCGCTCCCGTTCTTCTTTCTCGCTCACTATTTACGAATTCCTCTCTACACCATAACGTGTTCTGCCCGTTGGCTTTTGTTTCTCCTCTTGTTTGATGTTCTTGCCGGTTGAGAGAAGCACAGAACAGGCCTTTCTACCCACCGACATCGTCTCATCCCTCAAAAAGGGAGAAGACGAAAACTACAGCCATTTCCTTGGAACGACGGTCATGAACTTACTGGACTAAATAAGAGAGTCTACAGGTTCTTTTTCTTTTACTTTTTCTTCGTGGAACACGAGAAAGTCGATCCTACTCCGGCCAATACAGCAGCATCGATGTCGTCTATCGCCTCTTGTCTATAAAAAACGAATACCATCAACACGACCAGTAGACGAGCAGAAGGGATACCGATACGCTCCTACGCAAAAAACAAGACCCAAAAAGATAGGAAGAGGGGAAAAGGGGGAAAGCAATAAAGATGGATGTGACGTCGCTTCTGAACACGGGGTTGGCGGACACCGCGGCGTTGACGACGGCGATGAGGACGAAAGAAGGAAATGGTTTGCTCGCGCATGCCCGGATAGACAGCAGCGACGAGGGATTGTTGTTGCACTCCTCTCAGCAGGCATCGTCGTCCGCGACGACAGCAACAACAGCAGCAACAACAACAACAACCGATGACAGCACAGCACCGTCGAGCACAATAGCCACGCCCCAGGAGAAGACGCCTTCACGTCGGTCGAGCGACTCCCGGACTCCAAGCCGAAACCGGACGCCGTGGGACGCCGGCGGCTATTCGCTGTCTCTGGCCCTCGACAACACAAAGAGGCTGGCACAGGACGCTCACCCCTCCGCCTCCTCCACCGCCTCCTTCTCCCCAGGAGCCGGAAACGTGTTTGTGGTGGCAGCCGCCGCCAGCGTGCCTCTTCTGCCGACGATGACGGCAGCGATGACGACGACGACGACGGCGACGACGGTGACGACGACGACGGCCACATCCGGTGGCGAGACCATGGACCTCACAGGCAACACCAGCAGTAGCAGCAGCATTGGCGGAAGCCCCAAGAGCGGCGCATCGCCGCGGCACAAGTTCTCGGACAGCCGGAGCAGCTTTTCGTCGGCGTACACCAACGCCTCGTCATCGTCGACCAACAATTCCGTGTCGTCCGTGCCGCACTCGCGCATCTCGTCCCTGTCGACGGTGTCTGAAAACCAGCCGCTGGCCAACCTCATCACGGACTTTTCGCTGCTGGAGACACGGGTCTCCGAGCCGTGCGTGAGCCACCACCAGCAGCTTCAGCTTCAGCTTCAGCTTCAGCACCAGCATCAGTACCGGCTCAAGCTTCAACAGTACGCATTCACCACGCAGATCGTACCGGAGCCGCAACATGTCCGCCCGGAATCGCCCACGCCAGTCCGGTCCCGCCACGACCTGTCCCTCGACGAATCCAGGGCGTCGAGCCGGCGGTCGTCGCCCGGCAGTGGCGACCGAACGCAGTCGCCGTCGGATGCGATCCTGATCCCACGCGCTGGGGCACTCGCAAGCGACGGCTTGTCCCAAGCGGAAACCGACATCCTGCCGAGCAGCACAAGGTAAGCGTGTGATTGTGTTTTTACGTGGCTCGACGTTTTGTGCGATGAGTGTGAATGGGAGATGAAGAAGGAGAGAGAGAGAGAGAGACCGGCCGTCCCAGCTCTGTCTACCGCTTTGCCTACGTTCCGAGCAGCACTTTCAGCTCGCCCATCGACCCTTTCCTGTCCTGTGACCTGGCGTCTGGCGTTCCCCCAAGTGGTGGTTCAGGCAGAGGGTGCGGTGTGGCACGCCGCCGCGTTCACCTCTCAAATCTCCGTCAGATCGCCGTCAGATCGTTCTCGGGTTTCTCTTGTCATTGTCGGCGTTATTGCCATTGTCATTTTGCCCACCTCAGTCGCTCCTTCCCTCGGCGGCGGCCGGTGTTTTTCGTTCTGGCCGTGGTTCTCCACTCCTTCGCTAGTCCACGCAGTCATTCATCCCGACGAGGAAGTCGCGTCCCTCTTCGGATGCTTTGTCTGTTGTCAACTGACTCACGTCGCTGCTCCTTCCGTTTTTGAGATGCTTGGCTCTTCCTGCCCTCGCCGCGCCTGGGCTTGGCCTCAGCCTGGGCTCAGCCTGGCCTTGCTGGCCTTGCTGGCCTTGCTGGCCTGCCCGGCTTGTCCTCGCCATGGCCGTAACGCAAGCCAGCGTTTCTGCTATGTTTCCCAGTCCCGGCTCTCTCCCCCGCCGCCGTCCCTTTTTGCCCCCCTCTCCCGGATGTCAATAAAAGGCCCCCAGGCGCTCCCTTGTCACTCGGCCGCTTCCTGTCAACATCCTTCTCCTCATCAACTTTCACACCCCGAGCTGGCGTCGAGACATATTTAAGCCTTGAAGCACGCAGTCTTCCCTCTTCTCGCTTCTCTCTTCTCTCCTCTCTCCTCTCTCTTCCCTCTTCCCTCCTCTGTTCTTCAGGCTCTCGTCGTCCTCTCGCTGCCCTCGCTGCTCCTTCTGGCCCTGTCCTCTCTTTTCTTTCTGTCGCCCTTCTTTCTCTCACACTCGAGCATCGATATGGCGGCCCTTCTCGGGAAACTAGACTAAACAGATTCAGGTTTCAAACATCGTCAGCACACCTCCGCTCCCGGTCGAGGGAAGGCCTTCTTCTGCTCAACAGCTCCCCGACTCGGCGTCACAAACGCGCTGCCTCAGCACCTGACTTCCCCTCCCTCACATCGTCGTCCAGCTCTTCGTTCAACCCCCGGTTTCCAACGTTTGGGCCCATTCCTGAACCGACCCCGTCACCGTCGCAGTACAGTGACGGCAACATGATGGAGCACGATTCGGAGTCGGGCTCGCCCGACGCGGCAGACAAGTCGGGATCGAGCGCCAGCAACCCCCGCCACGCACCGAGACCAACGATGCACTCGTCTCCCAACAGCAGCATCTCGGGCCCCTTGTCGTCCTCCAGTCCCCGAGCAGGAAGTCCCGTCCTCGGCGCCGGCCCGGCAGGAGAAACCGCACACCACCGGGCCTCTTCCTCCGACAGCGCCTCCGCCTCAGAGCAGCTCCCCAACGGCACCATCCAGGCCACGACCGAGCTACCGGTCAACTTCGAAGTCGCGTCTGCCTGCATGTACCGCGGCGACTGCCAGACGGGCTCCCAGCTCCGCAAAGCTATCTCGCACATTTTCGGTCGAAACAAACTCTGCACACGCATGATTCCGACGGGCGTGTGGGTCCACTACTGCCGGAAGCACTACCAGCGGACGCGGTACCGCAACGGCGGCGAATATCCGCAGAGGCAGATCGGGCTCGTGCAGGAGCAGGTTCGCCGGGTGCAGGCGTGGAGCGACTCCAACACGCAGCAGAGCCGCGGCCCCATCCTCAAGGACTGGTCGCTGTCGGTGCGGAAGCGGGAGCAGATGCGGCTCGACAACAAGGCGGCGACCAGCAAAAAGCGGCCATATCACGACGACATCGGTGGCATGGAGGACGACGATGAAGGGTACGACGACGACCGTGCCGAGATGAGCGGCACGGCTGTGCCCGACTGGGTTGTGGCGCGGATTGGAGACGGATATTCGACGACAGACATTCTCGCGTTTGTCGACCGCCTCAAAGCCGACATCGACCACGGCCGGTTGCAGCAAATTCCCGATATTGAGATTTTGCCCAACATCGTGACAGACAGCACAAACGACGATCCGGCCTCCAACAGCGCCACAAAGAAGACGTACACGAAGCGGCGTGCTGGCAGTGGTGGTGGTGGCAGTGGTGGTGGTGGACATCGCCGGTCGCAGTCTGTGAACACTTCAGCCCTGCGGTCTGACTACTCAGCCCCGGTGGCCCGCCGAAGCAGCCAGCCCAACAACGATTTGGCAGCGGGGTTCTCGTCGAGGATGCTGCCGATCGACCAAGTTCGGCCGCCCCAAGAGAAGCGGCAGCGTGTTGACGAGCGTGACCACAACAGCATCGGCTACCCACACCACGCGAACAACGGCATGGCGGATCGTTTTGAACTGTCGCAGGCCCCGCGGTCAGGGTTTCCGAGCCGCGCGCAGCTCGCCCATCGACCAGCGTTTGCCGGGATCCGCGAGAGCCAGGCCGAAGGGCATCCTTACTACTACTCGGAAGAGCAGCAGCAGTACGGAAGCAGCCGCGGCGATTGTTTTGCTCCTCCTCTTCCCCATCACCAGCAGGCGGCAGAAGACTCACGGGCGCATGGCGGCTCTTCCTATGAGGGCAGCGAACGCCACTATGGCGGCGGGTACGGTACTGAGGCACACCGGGACCATGAGCGCCACCATAGCACCTCGAATGCGATGCCCACCAGCAGCAGCCATGGCCATGGCTCGTACGGAGTTCTTCCGGCACCCAATCCGCAGCGGTTTGGCGGCCCGTCGGTAGCCCAGCAGCTCGAGTCGTCCCCCTATGTGCTGAACTCGGCCAACAACAGTGCCAACAACGGCGCCACAGCACGCCGCACAGGGGCGCATCAGCGGTCGCAGTCTGAGGCGGGATTCTTGCACCACACGTCGTCCTCCCAATATGGCCGGCCGATATCGTCTAGCAGCCATGCGCCTCCGCCATTCGGCGGTCTGTCACGTCTGGCAACCGGTGGTGTTTCTTTCCACGGCGGCTTTGCAGACGACGGGCCCAGACATGGAGGGTATCCCTCCTTCTCGTGCACCTCCTCTTCGTTTCCTTACGCTCAGCACCATCCCATCCAAGGAAGTGGCGAACACTATGGCAATCACCATTCGCACAGTACCAGCCATCACCACCACCATCACGGTAGTCACGGAAGCCACGGAGGCGACGGAAGCCATGGCAGCCACCGGGACGACGAGCATCAAGGGAGTGTGAGCTTCAACCAGCCGCCGCCGTTTGGCTATGCCGGTGGTGACGGGAGCCAGACGCATGGCAAGTTTGAGAGCGTTCAGCTGCCTCCACTGCAGTGCGTTGTGCCGACGCAGCGGGAGGCGGGCCCGGCGGCTCTGGGCGTCCTGGGAAGCCTGGGAAGCCTGGGAAGCCTGGGAAGTGGTGTGTTGGGTGCTGCTGACCTGCATCTGCCGGCGGTGGCGGACCGTCCGGCGCCGTCGCGGCACTCGCGGCACCAGAGCTCGCCGGCGGTGGCGCGCATGCTGCCAGCGCCCATGGAGGTCAACGAAGTGCCATCTCTTCCAGCACTGCCGCTGTCCGTCTCCTCGTCGATTCCGGAAAGCTAGGGCCCCCGATTTCGCGAGCGAGAATAGCCGGTTGTCGATGGTGTCCCCCCTTGCTGCAGAACAGAGGGGAAGGGAGGAGGCCTGTCTACTGCCTATGGTTCTTTGTCGCGCTGCTTTTCCAGATCCTCATTCGAAGCGAAACAAGAGGGTCGCGGATTGTGCCCTTGGTTAAGGAGGGGGGTTCAGGTGGCTTGGGCATTAGAGGCTGTGAAATGGAACTCGCTTGGCCATTTGGGTTTTTATTTTGTACTGGGCGGCGTCCCAAACAACAAAAAGTTGTCTCATTTCCTTTCAGGGCGCGCTGGGACCGGGGAAGGTGGACTAGAACGACCAACAGACCAGGAGATGGCGGAGTTCCGGGTGTTTTCGTTTGCTTTGTCGACTTTGAGCAAAGCCAAAAAAGGGTCGTCGAGAGAAGGGGAGGAGGAGGGCTGGCGTTCTTTTTTTCTTTCTCGTTTCTTTTCTTTCTTATTTACCACCCATATTACGGCCTGGACAAAGAGGAAATACCGTCTTGGTTGGCTTGTTTAGCCGGGACCTGGGTTGCCTTGTTTCTTCTCATGTTCTTTTTCGAATCCAATTGCTTGGTCTTCATCGTTTCCTGATTTTTGCTTGTGACGAAGCATTCATTTGGATCCTTTTATCCCGTCTTCATTTGTTCTTTATTTTGTCCCTTCTTACTTGCTCGGTAGCCAAGACCAACAACAAAACAAGGGACGTCACTGAGCGATGGGTTTGCTTCTTCTGTTCCTCTTTTCTTGTCGCCACCATCTTCGTTGTGTTTTCTAGAAACATGTGTCTGCTCTACTGTGTTTCCATTTCCTTGTCGTTCCCCGTAGCTGACGGACTCTTTACGATGCCCTGAGGGAAGAACAGGGGAGAAAATGACGCCAGGGAAAAGAAATATTGTTGTAGAGGGGCGGCACCGGCCTCCGTTTTTCTTTGCCGCAGGATCGTCCGGGGCGAGCAGCACTGCTTGGTTGCTTTTATATTTTTTTTTCTTTTTTTTCCCCACGTATTTTTGTCTGTCGTTGTTTCGAGCTTCGCATTTGTCTGTTGGATGCGGCATGTCTTGTGGTCGACAAGAGAATGGCAAAAGTAAGAAGGAAGAGGAGAAGGAAAGAATAAAGACAAGAAGAGAAGAGAGAAAATGGGAAAATACAAAAAAGAGCAAAAGAACAAAACCCCCGCCACAGCCTTCGAGTTCGCCCGTCCCCGACTCGTCGTTGGTCTCACATCCGCCAAGACTCGGCGATGGTTCTTTTTCTCTTTTCTCTTTTCTCTTTTCTCTTGTCTTCTTTTACGACGCTCGAGCCTGCAAGAGATAAGCACCCGCCTCATCCCTTCTCAGCAACCCTCGAACCCCTCGAACCCCTCGAACCCTCTACACGCCTTTGAGGCTTGTTTTGCAATGCGCCAGGCGTGTATGGACGACCGGCGCCATCCATTTGTTTTCGGCCGCATCCAATCCCGATCCAGGCGCGGGAAACGGCGTAATGTTGGCCCTAGAAGCCCCTGCCTTGCCCCCTTGCACCGCACCAGACATGCGCCTAGTTGTAAGACTTAGTATTTGTGACATGTAAGACGTGCTGCAGTCGGAGCTCGGGGAGCTGTCATCGTTGTCTGGCCTGGCGAAAGCGCCTGCAGAATAAGCGTTTGTGAGCCGCAGGGACGGGCAACCTTCCTTGTCTCAAGGTGGTGTAGCGCAGAGGTAAGAGCCATCCACCCCGGTCATCGTTTATCGCAAATAGATACCCCGAGAGTGTCTCGCTCCTGCCGTCATTTTTGGGGTGCTTCTCCTTCCCGGCTCGCCCGCTCCCTCGTTCTTCTCGCGGCATCGTCATCTGCTGCTTCTTCTCCTGCGTCGTCACCACCACTGGCCGTGATTTTACTCGCTTGGCTTCTCTTCTTCGCAGCTGTGCTCGCTGAGATCCTCCCTTCCCGGCGCGCCATTCCTTTTTCTTGCGACAAGGGGCCGCTCATCCTGAGACACTCCTGGTGGAGCACAGCCATCTCAGCTATCTCAGCCTCGGGAGGCAGTTCGATCCTATCTCTCTCTTTCTCTCTCGTTCTCTCTCTTGCTTGTCTATCAGCCCGTCTGTCCGTCTGCCTGTGCATTCCCTTCATCCCGTGAACCTCTCTATGGCTGCGCCGTAAGGAAACGCATTGGGTGTTGCCCCTGCCACTTCGACGCTTGACAGCTTTCCCTCTTCTTCTTCCCTCCTCTCTCTTTCTCTCCGTTTACCCCCCCCCCTTCTCCTGCCGCCCGCCATGCTCTCGACGCTCGTCCTCATTCTTGCGGCGGCCGCGTGCTACGGGGTATTCTCCGTAGTCAGCGGCCTGCGGGCCAACATCCAGACGGCCCGCAAGACGGGCCTGCCGTACGTCGTCTCGCGTAAGTAGCAGGCCGCCATACATCCGAGACGGGGCACAGAGATGTCGACGAACAGCTCGCTGACCATGTGATAGCGGCCGCGGCACAAAACTTGCTGTGGCAGATGACCCACAAGCTCTTGCTGCCCTTTATCAAGCTGCTCCCGAAGCACCTCTGGGAGGACTGGTTGCCGTGCGTTTGTCTCGCGCTCCCCGTCCTGCGTTGTCTCTGCGCTGCTCTGCTAACCGGCCCGCTCCCAGTCTCATGCTCCCCGACTGGGGCTTCGTCGGCGGCCAGGCGCCCTTTGAGCGGCTCGGCGACACCTTTCTCTTGGTCTCGCCTGGCCGCCTGACGCTCAACACACAGAGCCCCCATGCCATCCACCAGATCACCTCGCGCCGCGAGCACTTCCCCAAGGCCACCATGCACTACCGAATCCTCGAGATGTACGGCCGCAACATCCTGACCACCGAGGGCGCCGTCTGGCGCTTCCACCGCAAGGCCACCAGCGCCTCCTTCAACGAGAAGAACGCCGCCCACACCTTTGCCGAGGCCATCCACCAGACCCAGGGCCTCGTCGCCAAGTGGACCGCCACCGCCCAGAGCGCCTCGCCCACCATCACCACCATCGAGAAGGACACCATGACGCTGGCGCTCAACATCATCGGCTACGTCGGCTTCGGCATCCGCTTCACGTGGCCCGGCGAGGCACTGCCGGCCGACACCGATCCGCGCATGGCCAAGTACGGCAGCAACACGCCGCCCCCCGGCCACACCCTGACGTTTGCGTCTTCTGTCGAGCTCGTCCTGCACCACATCCTGCTGCTGCTGATCATGCCTCGCTGGCTCCTGCGCGTGCTGGGGTGCGTCATGGCCGGCCCTCGCACCGCCTACGAGGCTAACCAGAACTACGAGCGCTACATGCAGGAATTCCTGGCCGACAAGACCGCCGCCGCCGAGGAGGGCAGCGGCGGCGATGGCGGCATGGATCTCATGGGCCACCTGGCGCGCGGCAAGCACGACAATGAAAAGGCGGCGACCAGCGAGGCCTCCCTGACCGACGACGAGATCATCGGCAACGCCTTTATCATGCTCGTTGCCGGCCATGAGACCACCGCCAACTCCCTGCACTTTGCGCTGCTCGAGCTCGCCACCAGCCCCGCCAGCCAGCGGGCGCTGCAGGCCGACGTCGACCGCGTCCTGGGCCGCGACACCGACCCGGCCCAGTGGAACTACGAGGCGAGCATCAACGGCATGCTGGCCTCGATGCTCGGCGCCGCCATGAACGAGACGCTGCGTCTGATGCCCCCTGTTGTCAGCGTCCCGAAGTGGGTCGCGCCGCAGTCCGACCAGTCGCTGGTGCTCCAGGAGACCGGCCAGACCCACGTGCTGCCTGCCGGCACAGACATTTCTCTGAGTGTCATCACGGTGCACCGGCATCCGAAATACTGGCCCGCCTCTGCCGACGCTGATGGTGGTGCCGGCGCAGGTGCCGACCGGACTGCGGACCTCGACGCGTTCGTCCCCGAGCGATGGTTCCGCACAGAGGCAGCCGCCGCCGCCGCCGCCGCCACTGCGGCGGATCAAAAGGACGCCGAGATCGAAGGTGCCGACACGGAAGACTATGGCGGCTTCAAGGGCCCCGACACCAGCACGCAGCTGTTCCGGCCCGTGCGCGGCAGCTTTGTGCCCTTCTCGGACGGCCCGCGCAGCTGCCTGGGCCGGCGCATCGCGCAGGTCGAGATGCTGGCGGCGCTGGCCGTGCTGTTCCAGCGGCACAGCATCGAGCTTGCCGTCGACGAGTGGGCGGACGACCAGACGGTCGCCGCCATGGACGCGTCCGAGCGGCGCGCGCTGTACGCCAAGGCGCAGGCGCGGTGCCGCGAGACCATCCGCAGCGCGCGGACGCTGCTGACGCTGAAGCTGCACGGCAAGGCTTCCGTCCCGGTGCGACTGGTGCCGCGCGGCCAGGAGCGATTTATGGACTGTGTGTGAGGGAGAGTCGGCGGGGGGGAGGGCCGGGGGGGGGGGGGGGTGATTGTACGATTGGAGTCCGGCAAGAAGCCGGTGAACGATGCAAACCATGCCCTGTATAGGCACGGAAGCGCGGAGACACGGAAACACAAGGGATCTACGGTGTTTGGTTATGGGCAACGGTCCTCACATAGAATGTTCACTCTCGTCTGCCTTGACCTCTTTGGATCTCTCCAGCAGAAAGGTTCCTGGCCTTTGCGTTCATCATGCCTCTCTCTCTCTCTCACTCTCTCTCTCTCTGCGTGGGTGTCTGTGACGACTTCGACGCGACCTGTGCGATCTGATAGGTTGGCCGGCGGGAAATGGGTGATTTCGGCCAAGCAGCAGCAACAACACGAGGGGGCCTGTTGTTCCGTCAAAGGCGTCGCGCTCGTCCCAGCCGGCTTGCTCTCCAAAAACAACAGGGGTCTTATTCACCATGATCCCGTTGCGTGAAGAACAGGAGGAAGACGCAACCCCGGGAAAAGAGAGAACAGAGCGAGAGGGAGAGGGCAAAGCACCGTTTCCTCCATTGCTGAAGATTCGGCAGCAGTGCAGAACAACCCCAAAACAACCCCCCAAAACGTCGGTCCCATCTTCTTTTCAGCGTCGCTTGATATCCTACAAAGTAAGAATAATGAAGCACTCCGTAGGCCATTGCTGTCCCGCCTGTCGTCCCGTCGTTGTCGTTTTCTAGGATACTTTCTTTTTGGCAGACCCGCTGGCTGGTGCGACTGGTCTTTAAACGGTTTCCTCGTTTTTGTTTTTCGTCTTTGGCCAGTTCTGTCTGCCGACGGCCACATCCTTGTTTTTTCTTCTTTTCTTCTTCTTCTTCTTTTTTTGTTCTTCTTTTGTTCTTCTTCTTTCCCTCTTTCCTTCTATCTTTCCTTCCCTCCTTCCCTCCCCCCCCCTTCCCTCCGCTTGCACATCCCCTGTCTGCCTGGCTCTTTCCTTGTCTTGCCCTGCCCTGCCATTCCATCACCATCCTTGCTGGGCGAACCGCACCTTCCCTTCCCGCACGCCAGAAGGGCGCGCGCTTTGCTGGCGCGCCCCACGCCTTCCCCTCCAGAGAGAGCTAAACGCACCGAGTAACAAGCCCCATTCCGCCCGCCAACATGCCCCCCCACCCCAAGGGGCGCCAAACCCGACCCGTGAGGAGGAAGGAACCCGTTGCGCAGGTGTGGGCCCCCTCTGATTTGCGCCCGCCGCCTTTCCTTTTTCCAGTCTTCTTTGTCGTCGCTCCACCCACGCTTCCCCCCTCCCCCCCCCCCCCAAAACCAAAAAGGTTGCGACTCTGTTAACACGCGACGCCAGCCAGAGGGAAAACATAAACAAACCGTCCATCGCCCATCACCCATCACCCATCGCCCACCCCCCCCCTTCTCCTCCCCCAAAAGAATATCTCCGTCGCCCGTCCCGTATTGATTGCCTTTGCTCTTCCGCCCTTTTGCACACACCCGCACCGCATCAAAGCATCAAAACAAAACAACAGCCAAACCACTGAGGATTGCCGCATCGCCCACCAGCCAAAGCGCATAACAACAGAACAAGACAGGACATCCTCTTGCCGAACCCAGCGCGACCCCTGGATCCTATCCGTTTTCTCTAGAAAAGAAAAGACCCCTACAAATCCACCCATTTGTTCCAAAGATGACGTCTTGGCTGCGCGCGCAGAAGAAGTCGGACCTCGTCGACATCGCGGAGACGATTGGGCTGAAAAAGTATGTTGGGCCTTTGCATTCCCTTGGTGTTTTTGGGGGGGGGGGCGGAGGGTTACGTTCGCCACCGTCCCCTCTTGTGTCTGCGGCACGGCGCGCCAACAGCGGCGTCGTTCTTGTCGCAGTGCCATTCATTGTCCACTGTCCATTGTCTATTGTTCATTGTCGCGATGCAGTGTAGTGAATGGAGGAGGAAGCCGACGGCGATGAAGAACAAGGACAACCACACGAGAAGACGCGCGCGCGCGCTCAACGGGCGCCATTTCCCTTCCGCGCCAGATCGCCCTGCTGACTTGCCTTCTCCAAACCCAGTGTCGCGAGCTTGAAAAAGAGCGACCTCGAGTCCGCCGTCGACGAGTACCTGACGGAGAACGCGTCGCACCTCTCGTCCGACTCCAGACTGGCGCCCTACTTCAACATCCGCTCCAAGACGGCCGGCTCGCCCGTCAAGCGCGAGGCGTCGGCGTCCACGTCCGATGTGGTCAAGGTGACCAAGCGTCGGCAGACGAAGCCCGCCTCCGCCAGCGCCACGTCCGAAGAGCCTGCCAGTGCTGCCGTCGCTGCCGCCGCCGCCGAGGACGACGAGCCGGCGAGCCGGTCCAGCGCCCTGATCCGCACGCCCGGCCGCGCGCTGTCGCTGGCTGCTAGCCGCATCGCGCTTCCCGCGTCGCCGGCGGACGTCGCCCTCGCCGTCGACCGTAGCGCGCTCGCCGTGCGCGAGCGCGTCGCGTCCATCTACGCGGACTCGGGCATCACGGAGGCGACGCAGGCGACGCGCGAGTCGCTGTCCACAGTGTCGGCGATCGTGCTGCTCGTGTCCGCCTTTGAGTGGTTCCACCTGCGCTACGAGGTGCTCCCCAGCCGCTACGCCTTCTCCATCCCCCCCATCGACGCGCTCGGCACCGGCGAGTACCCGGTCGTCCTGTGGGACGTGTTCCTGCTGCTGACGTCGTCGTTCTGGTCGCCCGTGCTGCTGTGGTTCCTCATCAGCACGGTGATCCCGTCGTTTGTCGGCTACTTTTTCAACCTGTCGGCCGCTAGCGGCAGCCACCACACGGGCCGCGGCCGCTCGCGCCCCTTCTCCACCGCCGAGTACGCCGTTGACCCGCTGACCTTTAGCGTGGCCAAGGCCATCCTGATCTACGTGATCCAGGCGCAGGGCGTGTCCCTGGGCGGCTGGATCGATCAGACGGCCGTGGCCCGCATCAACCTGAGCCTCTACGGCGGCTGGCAGGGCGCCATCGCCGGCACGGCCATCACCGGCCTCGCCAGCCTGTACGATGCCGTGCTGCGGAAATGAGACGAGCGAGGGTGAGAGTGCGCTACGCAGCAGGAGGAGCAGCCGACTTGTTCGCTCATGACCAGACGCAGACGGGGGAACTGTGTCCACCGTCTTCCCCCAGATTTCAACAGCGGGGGGCCAGAGTGCTAGAACAACGACCTGTCCCCATGTTCCTGTGGCATGTGTAAGGGGGTTGTTTCTTTTGCCGTGGGCGTGTTTTGGTCTGCCTCCTTATTTGATCCTTTTCTTCTTTTTGGGGGGGTTGCCACGTCTGGAGAGGACAATGACGGCAATTCCCGAAGGCGTATGAGGCGTTTGTGGCGTCGTGGCCCTCGACTCTCACTGTTCGCCTGATACCTCCTTTTTTCCACTCCCTCTTCTCTCCTTTTCCTCCTTTCGACGGTTTGGTGGCTTGTTGCCTCTTTCTGCACCCACAGGCCCCAGTCGACCGAACGGCATAAAGGTGGCCCATCGGGTCGCCTGAGAATACAGGGGACGCAACAGCATCACAGCTACTGCGCCGGAGGTGAAGAGGTCGTTCTCTGGTCTTTTTCTGGTTTTCTGGTTTTCCTGCTTTTCTGCTTTTTGCTTTTCTGCCTTGTATTTTCCGCCTATTGCTGTTCATAACTAGGCGAGGCTTTTGTTCATTGCTTGCTGTTTTCTCCCCTTTTCCTTTTTTCGGTTCATGTATTTACGTGTGTGTCCAGGAGCTGGCTGCGGATTGATTCCGGAACTGGTTATTGTGCCACACACAGACGACTTGTTTATTTCTTTTTCGATACCGCGCTTTTGAATACTTTCGCCTAGTTTCTTCTCTTCGGGACGGCAGACGGCAGATGGCAGATGGCAGATGGATGGCACAGGCAGGAGACGAGATGCGGCCAGTCTGGGCCGATCGTTGGATGGGTTTCGGGATACGGCGGAAATGGAAAAGATGGAAAGAAAGCCATGTTGGAAACAGACAGGGCCCTGGGCAACGAACAGGGCACAGTTCCCTCGTTCATGGAGGGCATGGAGGGCATGGAGGGCATGGAGGATGCCTTGTTTTCTGGTTCCGCCCTTTTGCCTTTTTTTTGGTTTAAACTTTTTTTGGGGGCTTCCTTGCCTTTTTCTTCTTTTTTTGGTAGTTGGCTGCCCTGGCCTTGTTGGCCTTGTCGGCCTTGTCGTTGGCTCTCAGTTAATGTTTGTGCGTGTTGGTTTTTGTTCCCCGTTCACATTTCAACTCCTTTATTTCGTGCAGATGCAGTGTCGTTTACAGAATGGGGCGGGGGCAGAATCCGCTGGGTCGATCTGGGGGTGACGTTGATTATCTGATAACAGAAACGTGGGAAAGCGTCGCCTCTTATCAGTTTGTATTTTTGGACGACTATCTTTCCAAACGGCAGCGTCGTCCGATCGTCCGATCGTCGGGGGAAAAAACAAGCTGTCAGCCAGTTTTCCAATCGGCAGGGGGGGATTGTTTCTTCTATCTTCTTCTTCCGAGACAATCGCAATGAGAGGCACGGACAGCCGGCGGCATCACGACATCTTCTGCTGCCCGTTCCCTTCCGCGACAGCTGTTTGACGTTCGACGACCGACCCGCAACCATGGACGGCGTCAACGGCGGCGGCGGCCGTCTTTCTTCTCCTCCCCCCCCTCACCTTCCCCACCTTCATTCGCTCGACGCCGTCGACCTAGAGATTGCCGACCTCGAGGCCCGGCTGCGCACAGCCAAGCAGCGCCGGCAGACGCTGGTGCTGGCGGACGGCGACGACCCGGCAGGCACCTCGCAGCGACAGCAGCAGCAGCAGCAGCAGCAGCAGCAGCAGCACTTTCTCTTTCTGCTGTCCGACTCGGCCCTGCCGCTGGGCTCCTTTGCCTTTAGCAGCGGCCTCGAGTCGTTCCTGGCCCACGGCAAGGCTTCGGCTTCGGCCGCTTCCGCCAAGAGCGGGCCCGACGCCTTTGCCGCCTTCCTGCCCCTGTCGGTCGCGTCCTATGCCCACACCAGCCTGCCCTTTGTCCTCGCCGCCCACGACGCAGCGGCCGCGCCCCTCCCCCTCGGCGGCGATGCCTTCACGGCCGCGCTCGCCCACCTCGACGACGTCTTTGACGCCACCGTCATCTGCACCGTCGGCCGCCGCGCGTCCGTCGCGCAGGGCCGCGCCCTGCTCTCTGTCTGGGAGCGCGCCTTGGCGCCCGCGCTGGTGGCGACGACCGGCGACCCTCTGCGCCCGTTTGCCCAGCTGGTCAAGCGGTCATCATTGTCGTCGTCGTCGTCGTCGTCCTCGACTACCATCGCCGAAGCCTCGGCCCACCTAGCCCCGCTGTTTGGCGCCGTGTGCGCGCTCTCCGGGCTCGGGCGGCGCCAGACCGCCGACGTCTTTGTGCTGGCGCACGTCAAGGCGCTGGCGTCGGCGGCGGTGCGCGCGAGCCTGCTGGGGCCGTACCAGGCGCAGCGGCTGCTGGCGTCGGCGCGCGTGCAGCAGCTGGTGGCGCAGGCGGTCGAGGGCGCGTGGGCCGTGGCGGTGGACGACGCCGGGCAGACGATGCCGGTGATCGACCTGTGGATGGGGCGGCACGAGATGCTGTACTCGCGCATCTTCAACAGCTGAGGCGCCTGTTGCTAGGAAACGCCACGCCGGGCATTTTTATGTATATGTATCTAATGTGTTCTTTGGCATCTTTTCTTGCAATGCACGGCGTCGTCTTGGAAGGGGTTTATCTATTCTTTTGGCTTTAAAAAGTAGGGTCGTTCTTTGCTGTAGGATATGTTGGCCTTCTTTCTATGGGCACTTTATTCTCCATCTACATGCTGTTGATTGAGAGAGCGTAACGTCGAATGAAGATGTTTCTGTTCTCGTTGTGTTCTCGTTATGTTCTCAGGCCGTTGAATGGCGCGCTGGCCCGCCGTCTACGCTGGCTGCACTATTAATACTGACAGGCCCTTTGTAAGAAAAACCCACCAGGCGCCCCACCCACCCCGCAGAACATCTTTTTTGGGGACGAACTGGGGCATTCTTCAGTCGAACCGCACGCAGCCAAAAACGACAACGAAGAAAAGGGCATCGACTGAGCAGGACGACCACAGCACTGCACCCTCCCTCGCACCAGGCACACACACACACACACATATATATACGTACACACAAACGGGGCCGGCTCGGCAATCAAACACCACCACCCCGTTGCGCGCGCAGTGGCCGCTGCATCCTCGCCGCCAAGATGGTGAACATCACCGAGAAGATCAAGGAGTGCGTCTGTGGAGGGCACCATGTGAGAGGGGGGGGGGGGGATGAAGAGGCACCCCCTTCTACTGGGAGGGGGATGAAGGCCCTTCTTCTTCTGCTTCTTCTTAGGCAGTTTGATTGTGCTGACGCTGCATCAATCTAGGATTGAGGATGAGATGAGGAAGACGCAGAGTAAGGGCGATTCCGGCACCCCCCATCCCCCCTTCAAAAGATAGAGTAAGGCGAGAGGCAACCGTCCATCGGAGGACTGACACGATGCATCAACCCCCATCGGCCGTTTACAGAGAACAAGGCCACAGGTATGCGCCCCCCCTTCCTTGCGAGAAACATCTCGCCCTCTCCTTTGATCCGCATCAACTGACCCCCGCCCCCCCCCCCCCCCCCTCCTCTAGAATACCATCTCGGTCTATTAAAAGGGTGAGTTTCTGCGTTTTGACGTCTTGCTCCTCGCCCCTTGTCTTCGCCGGGCGTGGCCACTGACCACACGCCTTCTTCTTTTTCCAGGAAGCTCGCCCGGTTGCGCGCACAGCTTCTCGAGCCCGGCCCGGGCGCCGGCGGCGGCCCGGGTGCGGGGTTCGATGTCAGCAAGAGCGGCGACGCGCGCATCGCGCTGGTGGGGTTCCCGTCGGTGGGCAAGTCGACGTTCCTGTCCAAGGTGACCAAGACGCGGTCCGAGGTGGCGGCGTACGCGTTCACGACGCTGACGGCGATCCCGGGCGTGCTCGCGTACGGCGGCGCGGAGATCCAGCTGCTGGACCTGCCGGGCATCATCGAGGGCGCCAGCGAGGGCAAGGGCCGCGGGCGGCAGGTGATCTCGGCGGCCAAGACGAGCGACCTGATCCTCATGGTGCTGGACGCGACCAAGAAGCTGGAGCAGCGGCAGCTGCTGGAGGCGGAGCTGGAGGCCGTGGGCATCCGGCTCAACTGCGAGCCGCCCAACATCTACCTCAAGCCCAAGAAGGCGGGCGGCGTCAAGATCACCTTCCAGGCGCCGCCCAAGCACCTGGACGAGAAGATGGTGTTCAACATTCTGCGCGACTACAAGATGCTCAACTGCGACGTGCTCGTGCGCGACGAGAACGCCACCGTCGACGACTTCATCGACGTCATCATGAAGGACCACCGCACGTACATCCGCTGCCTCTACGTCTACAACAAGATCGACAGCGTGTCGCTCGAGTTCCTCGACCAGCTCGCGCGCGAGCCCCACACCGCCGTCATGAGCTGCGAGCTCGACCTCGGCCTGCCCGCCGTCGTCGAGCGCTGCTGGCAGGAGCTGCGCCTCATCCGCATCTACACCAAGCGCAAGGGCATCGACCCCGACTTCTCCGACGCCCTCATCGTGCGCGCCAACAGCTCCATCGAGGACGTCTGCGACCGCATCCACCGCACCCTCAAGGACACCTTCAAGTACGCGCTCGTCTGGGGCGCCAGCGCGCGCCATGTGCCGCAGCGCGTCGGCCTCGGCCACCTGGTCGCCGACGAGGACGTCGTGTACATTGTGAGCGGGTGGAAGGCATAGATGAGCGGACGGCGGTTTTGTAGGGGTAGTTTTTTTTTCTTTTTTGGTTCTGCGTTTTTTGCCGGGGCGGGACGAGAGATTCTTGTGTAGGATGGTACAGACATGTGACAAAGTTGAAAAAAACCCCCGATTATTCGAAAACGAGGATCGCATCCTCAGCATGCGTTAAATAATTCTTTCGTTTCTGCTTTTTGTAAGGGGCCTGGATGACAGTCAAAGACTCCTCTCCCATGTTAAGATGCATAACGCCCCAAATAACACCAGCCAAAAGAAGAAGAAAACGAAAAGGCGCCCAAGTCTGTTTTCCTTTGTCCCCTTCCCCAGCCAACCCTCCCCCAAAAAACATTATCAAAGCCAGGCAAGAATGAAAACAAAAGAAAAAGGAAGAAGACAAAAAAAAGGGCACCGCAGTATACAATGTAAAAAGACAGCCGAAGACAGCCCACAAGAGCCAATTCGGCGGCGCATGCTGCCGACAAGAAAGAGCAAAGACGAAAACAACGCAGCCTGCTGCCGCAGCTGCTGCTTATTCCGCGCCAAACGGCGAGTGCCCGAGCGATGCGCTGCTGCTGCCGCCCTCCTGGATCTTGCGGGCCGACGCCTGGGCAAAGAGGGACTTGGGCTTGGTCCTGGAAGACAGTTAGGATTCTGCTGGTGTGCGTGGCCATGGGCCGAGTCGCTTTTAAACGTTCGTTGGGTCAAAGGTCAAACAAAAGGAGCGCCTCCCTGCTCCTGTTCGTCCCCGGCGAAACTCACTTGCCAACCTGCTTGTTGCGCAGGGCCTTGAGCTTGGCTGTGCAGGGGCTCATGATGTTGTCGGACGGCGAGACATACTGCTTGGGACTGGCCGAGACACGGCAGGGTCAGCATCAACACAGACGAGGGGGGGGGGGGGGGGGAGGCCGTCCAGACGACTCACCCTTCAGCCTCCATCTTGGACTGCAGCACCTGGCGGTGGTACTCCATGCTCTTGATGTCCTTGCTGTCCTTGCCGGCGTCTTTGATGTCGGCCGCGAGGGCTGCGTTGACGTCCTTGTCGCCGAGGACGGGCTTGAAGGCCGAGGTCGGCGCCGAGGCAAAGTCCATTGTGGTGGTTTGACGGGTAACGAGGGATCGAGGGTTGGTAGTTGGTTCCTTTTGGGGGGTGCTTCTCGTGATGTTGGTTCGTGCGATGTCGTCGTTGCGGGCGAGTTTGCAAGCAAAAAAGTGTGTGTGTGTGTGTGGAGAGTTGGAAGAAGGTGCGAGATGGATGGCGAGGATGTGGGTTCGTCTTAAAGTACGATGAATACTCCGTACAGAGACTGTGCGCAATCGGATGTATTGACAACGAACGCAGAAAAGGAAGGAGCGTGAAAAAAGTATCGCTGGGCAAGCGGGGACGTGCGGACCGGGGGGCTCTTTCCGTTTCTTCTCGTGCTGGAAGGAAGAGGGGAGGCGCACACCACGCAGATTCGCACCTGCCTGCTCCAAATTTTCGGGTTGTGCAGCCCCCCCCCTCCCCCTCTCTCTCCGGGTCAGGCCAGAGCGCCGCAATGCGCCGAGTAAACAGACTGGTGGAGCGCTGCATCTCTTTCCCCCTTCCCTCTAACAGCAGGGTTGGCGCGGCAACGCCGACAGGTGGCATGGGGACCCACCCCAAGCATCCGCGAGCTCCTGCCCGCTCGCTGTGGAGCATCGGCGGAGTGAGCATGAGTTCTTAGCGAGTAAATTGCTGGCTGTTCGCCGCCAGTGCATTTCTCGCACGACCCTGCGTCTGCGACAGCACGTCCTCACGCAGCCTCCCCCGTATCCATAAGGACCCAGCCTGGCCATTGACTCACATTCTCTCTGCGACGCTGCGCGAGCACGGAGCATGCAGGCCGCGTCCCTCCAGAAACGGAGGGCGAATCGACAGCAGCGGACCAGGGTCGAGCCGCGGCAGCGGGACGCATCGCACGTCGCAGACGGCGTGGCCGAGGAGTCGAGCAAGGCTGGGAGCGTTGGCGGTGCTGTTGCTGTTACGATGCCAACAGCAGAGCGATGCGTCACCCAATCGAACGGTTCATCCCGGGCCACGGCCAGTTTCAGCTGTTTCGATTATGGGTACAAAAAGAAGAAGCAAGACACAAAAACATATAAATTAGAAAAAGCCAAATAAATAGCGTGAAAGTGATGATCCAGACAGGTTGGAAAAGAAAGGCGCGCAATACAAGAGATGAAATGCGGCATGTCCCCCGTCTCTTGGTTTTTTTTCGTTATTTTGTACAGATCCGGTTGCTCTTGAAAAGCCACCGGAGCACCACCGCGCACAGCATAAAACAGCCGTGTTTCTGTCTTTTTTTTTGTCTTTTGTCCCCCACTACAGCTTCGCGGCCTTGTTGGCCCGGTGCTGGATCCGCGTGCCCGGCTGCGCCCGTTCCAGGCCGCGCTCCTTGAGCAGCTGCGCCGCCTTGGCCTGCTGCCACTTGATCTGCGCCGTCACGGCGGCGGCGCGCTTGTTCTCGTTGCGGCCCATCTGGGCCAGGTGCACCTCGTCGGGCCCGTCGGCGAGGCGCAGCGTGCGGATGTTGGCCCACATGCCGGCCAGCGGCGTGTCCTGGCACACGCCGGCGCCGCCGTACGCCTGCACGGCGCGGTCGATGACGGTCAGCGCCATGGTGGGCACCATGACCTTGGCCTCGGCGATCTGCGACAGCGCCGCCTTGGGGCCCTGCTCGTCCATGGTGATGGCGGCGTTGAGCACCAGCATGCGCGAGGCGTCGATCTCGATGCGCGAACGCGCCACCCACTCCATGATGACGCTGTGCTCGCGCAGCTGCTTGCCAAACGGCGTCTTGCTCGGGTCGTTGATGCGCATTAGCAGCCAGTCCACGGCGCGCTCGGCGGCGCCGATCGTGCGCATCGCGTGGTGGATGCGCCCGGGGCCCAGCCGGCCCTGGATGATCTCGAAGCCGCGGCCCTCGCCCAGCACCATGCTGCTGACGGGCACGCGCACGTTGTCAAACGAGATGTGGCCGTGGCCGTGCGGCGCGTCGTCGAAGCCGTACACGCTGAGCATGCGGTGCACCGTGATGCCCGGCGTGTCCGCGGGCACGAGCACGACCGACTGCTGGCGGTACGGGTCCTTGTTGGCGCCGTCCGACTTGCCCATGACAATGTAGATCACGCAGCGCGGGTCGCCGGCGCCGCTGGACCACCACTTCTGCCCGTTGAGCACGTACTCGTTGCCCTCGCGGCGGATGCTCATCTCGATGTTGCGCGCGTCCGACGACGCCACCTGCGGCTCCGTCATGAGAAAGGCCGAGCGGATCTTGCCCTCCATCAGCGGCCGCAGCCACTCGGCCTTTTGCGCGTCGTTGCCGTACTTGGCCAGCACCTCCATGTTGCCGGTGTCGGGCGCCGCGCAGTTGCAGGCCTCGGACGCGGTGCGCGAGCGGCCCATCCACTCGGCCATCAGGCCGTATTCGAGGTTCGTGAAGCCGGGGCTCTCCTTGTAGTGGCCCTTGGGCAGGAAGAGGTTCCACAGGCCGAGGGCCTGCGCCTTGGCCTTGAGCTCCTCGATGATGTGCGGGTGGCCCTCCCAGCGCGCGTCGCCGACGCCGACCTGGGCATCGAAGACGGCATCAGCGCTGCGTGTGTTCGTTAGCATAGCTTCTTGCCCTTCTCTCTCCCTCCCTTGTCCGACTTTTTTTTGGTCTCAGCGGTCCTGGGTCGAGGGCGGAGCTTACGGAATGCATTCCTCCTGCACAAACTTGGCGACGATGTCCAACGTCTGCTTCGCCTTGTCGGAGACGCGGTTGGAGCACTAGTATGAAGCTGTCAGCAAGCGGCGCCTTCGTCTCCACGACCGCAGACCAAAGGCCGAAGAGCAAAGGCTGTGTCTTACAATGGAAGGGATCTTGGCAGCCATTGTGACGTTGTGACGGTCGAAAGAAACAAGGGGAGGATCAGAAGGAGTCGCCGTTGAGAAAATAGAGCAGGCAAGGACAGTCGTGAGAATACGGTAACAAGGGAGAGAAGAAGAGGAAGAGGTGGAAGAAGAGGATGAAGCAAAGGACAAGGAACCAAAGAAAAAAAAAAGAGGTTCGAGCAACGTTATTGAGCAGCGGAGAAAGAGAGCAACGAACAAGGGGAGTCCAGTCTTCGGGGCTGCACAAGCTGTCCCCGCCTCGGCCCACTGGGACTCAGCCCGCTTTTTTGGGGGATGATGCAGTATCGCCAGATTGTTTGGGTCCGGCCAGCGACAATGGGCACACTCCTCAGTCGCCTGCCGAGGTTCAGCCCGGGAATGGTGTGGGGTAAGGCGTCCGACGGCGCATTTATGCAGTGAAGCCAGTTGTGTCCGCCCGCAGAACGCTATCTTGCCTGAAACTGGGGTAAGTAGAGCCTGGGCCCGGTCGAGTCAGGTGACCACCCGCAACCCGCAATCCGCAACTCGCATCCCAACTTGTGTATCCCCAGCGCCGCACCAATACTCATAAGACTTTCCCATTTCGACACCCGTTGTCTAATATCAAGGACCATAGCCGCGGGACTGCGCAGACTGGTGCAGCAAACACGACCGCAGCGTCTGCCCCCCTACCCCCCCTCAGAAAGAACCATACGCGGCGCCACCGTGAGCCTGGCACAAGTCTATTCCGTACGAGCAGACATGCCGACCAGGTCAGATACTCCGCACTCGACGAGACGATTGTCCCGTCCCTCTTTGCGGGCAAAGTGAGCTGACGCCGGCGTTGGAGCCGAGGTGCTGCACGCCGCCCAGCCTGGGGTTTTCGCGTGTATTTTGGGTGAGGCTTTAATTGTGGGGGCATCGTCCCGAAAGTGGCCTGAAGCGTTTGCTAGGCTCTGCTTCATATGGGGGGTATTGGTATTGGTACTCCGTTGTGGCGCACCTGCTCGATGTTGACTGTCTCCCCATCCCATGCCTCCAAGTTCTTTCCTTTTCTGTCGATGCCGAGCTGTCCTCTAGCCGCGTCTGGCCAGCCGCTGCCAGGGACCGGGACCCAGTCTCTTTGCTTCTCTCCGCCTGGCGACGTGGAAAGGCGCGGTGCATTGTGACGTCAGTGAAGAGAACGGCGGAAGGCGCGACAATACCAGGCCGCCGTGCTCCGGCATGGCAACCACCTCGCCTGTCCCTGCATCGCTCCTTCCGAGGACCTGGGGACGCCCCAGACAGAGAGGAACATCGGCGGTGTTGGATCTTCAGACCTGGCGACGGTCAGATTAGGCCTCTTCAGTAGCAGAATTCGTATCTGCACTGCCACACAGCTCCTTCCATTTACACAACACGTGGGTCTGCTTACGCTGTGGGAAACGCTTAACGACCTCCTATTCCTCTCTTCGACTCGCTCCTTCCTTTCCCGTATCGACCACCATCGGCGCTAGGCCCGTTCGGTCGCGTCAGGGTCGCCGCCAACCTTGAATCTGTCTTCAATGCTTCTTCTGCCACGGCACGCCTCTTGCAGCATCGCCAGCATCTCCAGCATCTCAACGGGCACTCACCATCGTCACCGGCGTCATCGACACGCCGCTCCGTCCCGTCTAGAGTTACACAGCGCGCAGTCCGACGGAACGCTGTGCGTCATGCTTGCCTGGTCCCGGCCGTCCCGACCGTGATCGTTGCCGATCCTTTGTTTCTTCTTTTTCTCTCCTTCTTCTTCTTCCTTTTCTCCCCCCGCTCCTTGTTCGTCCAACCACAGCCTCCGACATGCCGTCCGATGCCTTCTCCTCGTTGGCGACCGACGTGCTGCGTGCCGAGCTAGCCCGCCGTGTCGACAGCGGCGACGCGTCGGAACGGCCGTCCTGTGGCTCCGGAAAACGCGGCACCTACGAAACCGGCCTGCATGTCTTTGCTCTCTTTCTGATTCTCACCATCAGCACACTAGGTGCGCAGCTTCCGTCGGCTTGCCTCCCCCGAATTACTCCTTCCCCACCCCCTCCCCTTTCCCCGCTGACTTTGTCTCGGTAGCATGCGGCTTCCCCCTTTTCAACCGCCGCTCAAGCAAGGGCATGCGGCCCAGCAACATCATCTTCCTCTGCCAGCACTTCGGCACCGGCGTGCTCATTGCCACCTCATTCGTCCACCTGCTGCCGACCGCCTTCGTCTCGCTGACCGACCCCTGCCTGCCGCCCTTCTTCAACCGCGGGTACCAGCCGCTCGCCGGCCTCATTGCCATGGTCTTTGCCATTAGCGTTGTATGGATCGAGTCATACCTGACCACGCGCGGCGCCGGCCATTCGCACTCGCACATGTGGGAGGAGGTCAACTCTGACGACGATGAGCCGGGTGTCTACGACGGCCACGGCCACGGCCACGACCGCGGAGGGACCGCAACGGGTGCTGCCGGCGGCAGCTTGGCTGCTCGGCGCGGCTCGGGTTACCGCCCTGACAACATTGCCCTGGGGGATCTGGGCGCGTCGGAGAGCTTGATGGCCGGCGCATCGCCATTGCCCGAGTCGTCGCCCCTGCAACCGCCCAACGCTGCTGCTAACGGCAACGGCGGCGTCGGTGGGCTGAAAAAGAAGGGCAGCTACGACAGAGCGAGGGGCGGCCTCAACGGCGACAACAACGACGGCGATGACAACGATGATGACAAGGACAGCGACGCCGACTCCGCCGACGACCTTGCCCTCCACCTTGACGAGCTCGACCCGGCGGCTGCGCACGCCCGCGACAGAAGCATTGGACGCCGCCCCTCCCCCCGCAGCGGTGGCCATGGAGGCGAGCCGGCCGACCCGCACTCGCCCAACACCGAAGAGCAGAAGCGGCTCATGCTGCAGTGCTTGCTGCTCGAGGCTGGCATCCTGTTCCACAGCGTCTTCATTGGCATGGCGCTGTCCGTCGCCACCGGCCCGGCCTTTGTCGTCTTCCTCATCGCCATTGCCTTCCACCAGTGCTTCGAAGGCCTCGCCCTCGGCAGCCGCATCGCCGCCATCCACTTCCCCCGCGCGTCGTACCGGCCCTGGCTCATGGTGCTGGCCTACGGCACCACGACGCCCTTTGGGCAGGCCATTGGCCTGCTGGTGCACAACCTGTACGACCCGCGGAGCCAGACCGGCCTGCTGATGGTGGGCATCATGAACGCCATCTCGAGCGGCCTGCTCCTGTTTGCGGGGCTGGTGCAGCTGCTGGCCGAGGACTTCTTGACCGAAAAGAGCTACAAGACGCTGCACGGCCGCCGGCGGACACACGCCTTCCTGTCTGTCGTGTCGGGCGCGACGCTGATGGCCATCGTCGGCGCGTTTGCATAACGGCCGGTGGATGGACGGACAACTGCTTCCTTTCTCTTTTGTTTCTAGTCAAGCAGCACTTCTTTTTCCTTCTCTCATGTTTTGCATTACATCACTTTAGCATAGACACGTCTTGTTTCGGGCTGCATCTTTTGTTTGTCACGTTTTGGATGGAGGGCAGTACGGCGTTTTCGGAGACCTGTGTGTTTTTACAAGAAAAAAGAATTGGGCCACGGGTCTTTTTGTTATTCTAGATAATTTTTTTTGGACGCCCCTTCTTCTACTCTGTCCCCTTGTCAACGTTGGGGAAAAGCAACAGCGTCTGGCTCCCACAAACGGCCTTGAGGGGGGAGGAGGGGTTCTTGGATACTCGGTTCAGTTTTAAAGCGATAGCAGTGCGATAGATAAAATGCATACTTTCTTTTGTTCTTTTTCTCTTCGTCTCGTACTCTGGGCTACTTCTCCGTTTCTAATCTTCGTTGGACACCCTCCGCTTCTTGCTGCTCACTCTCCGGCAAACGTCGATGCATCCCAGCCATATGCCCGGTTCAGGCGCAAGCCCACCCGCCGTGCGACTGCCGGTGTCAGCCTGGCGCTGCCGTTGCCGCACCATGGCTCGAGGAAGAGACTCGGCCGCATCTGTGCCGCCGCAGCGGACCGACGCGCCCCGACGGCGTAGCTGCTGCTGCTGCTGCTGCCGCCTCCGGGAGTGAAGTAGGAAGCATGGCCGCCATTCCCAGCCGCCGCCGCCGCCGCTGCCTCCTTCCGCGCCGCAGGACCAGGGACAAACAGCCATGCCGACGCATACAGCTTCTCGACGGCGAAGCCCGCGGCGCGCATCGCGTGCACCACGTCCAGCCACGCGACGGTGGCGGGCGTGCTGCTGCTGCTGCTGCCCGTGGCGGCCGAGTCATGGAAGAGCGCCCGGAAGACGCGCGCCGCGCGGCGGTCGACGGTGCGCCGGTGCCCGCCTTCTCCGCTCGGCCGTGTCGCCCTTTTCACCTTGGTCCCCTTTTCTTTCCCGCCGCCGGGAGCCGCCTCGCGGGCAAACATCTCCCTGAGGTGTGGCGTCACAGCCTTGTGCGCCTCGAGGGACTGCCGGACACTCTCCCAGAATGCGGCAAGCTGTTCCTGGTCTTTGGACAAAGACTGGTCTGCACCACCTCCAATACCGCTGGTCCCCGCCGTCGTCATCGTCATCGTCATCGTCATCAGCGTTGGCTTGTTGACAAACGGCGGCGGCGCTACGCCTAGCGCATGCTCCAGCAGCGCGCGCAGCCGGCCCATGGACATGTGGAAGTCCATGGTCAGGATGTCGCGGATCTTGGTGTCCTGCTGCACGGCCGCGTCGTACGCGGCGGCCCACGGCTGGAAGCTGTCGAGCAGCTCGGTGCAGCGCGCGTAGAGCGCGAGCGTCGCCACCTGATCGGCAACCCACGGCGAAAGAGGGTGCAAACCTCCTCCTCCTCCTCCTCCTCCTCCTCCTCCGCTTCCTTCCCCCCGTATAGCGGCCCCCTCCCCCTCGTCCTGCGTCGCCCGGACTGCCATCTCAAGCTCGTCTAGCAACGTCTGCCGCCCAAACAGCTGCCGCGTGGCGTGGTCCTGCAAGCCTGTCAGCGCCCACACGGCCAGGGCGAACGCCTGGGTGGTGGTGGTGGCAGCGTGGCCCTCACTCTCGTCGCCGACGACGGGTGGGGCGTCGGCGCCCTCGGCTGCTGCTACGGTTGTGGCCACGGTCCTACCCTCCGCACCCCCATTATCCTTGCCATCCCCGGAACCAACCTCGGCCTTCAAGCGGTAGTGCCGCCGCAAGGGCGGCGACGCAAAGGCGCCCGTCTGCAGCAGGCCGACGGGTTCGTTCTCAAAGCTGCGGACGTGGTAGCAGAGGGCATAGAACGACAGCAGCACGTCCCGCGGGAGCGCGGCGTCGACACCGACCCGCCGGGCAGCGGTGACTGCCACTGCGTGCTTTTCCATCTGCTGGGCCAGCAGGTGCACCTTGGAATACACCAGGTTCCACGTCTCGGTCTGCTCGAGCGCGCGGCGAAGGCAGGCGTCCACGACGGCCGCAGTTACTACCGGGGCTGCTCTGGCACGAGGATCCCGCCCGCCTGCGGCGGACGGCAGCTGGTCCTTGCGGTGGACGGCCCAGTCCTGCAGCGTGGCGGCAAAGTATGCCGGATCGGTCCGCAGCGCCCACACATGGTCCTCGGCCTCCCACGCCTTGGCGCTGGCGAGGTCGAGCAGGGCCTGCAGGTCGAGAGCTGTCGCCGGAGCGCGGTACGGGGCTTCGAGCGAGCGCACGTGGGCATCCACACTGGGGGCAGCCGCAGCGGCAGTATTCTCGCCCACGACAGAGGTCTTGGTTATTGCAGTCCCCGTCTCACTGCTGCCGTTGACGGCGCTTCCGAGAACCGCCGTGACAGAGAGCACCAGAAACCGGTAGAGGCGCGCTTGGATGGCTAGGATCCAGAGACCTTCGCCGGGGTGCGTGCCGCGCATCGCAAAGGAGTCGCTGCCAGGGTTGCTATCGTCGTCGTCGTCGTCGTTGTCGTTGTCGTCGTCTGTTTCCTTCTTGCCCTCTTTGCCGCCATTGCTGCCGCTGCTTCCATTGCTTCGACTTTCGCCTTCGCTATACCCCTTCCCGTTTTTGTTTGCTTTCTTCGTCTTCTTCATCTTCTTCATCTTCTTCTTCTCCTCCTTTTCCTTCTCCACCTTCGGCCTCAGCGCCTCCAGCTCCTCCCAGGTGTACAGCTGTCCGTACGTGTCAGGGGTGGTCCGGCCGGTGAACAGCATCGAGTACTGGTTGAGGTAGCGCGGCAGCAGCGCCAGACAAGCCTTTCCCAGGCGCGTGGTCGCTAGGTCGGTAGCAGCAAACGCCTCGGGCGGTGTCGATGCGCGTGCTGTCGCCAGCAGCCACAGCGGACGTGTCTTGTGCGCGAGGCTCTCGATGCTGATGTGCGGCCAAAGAAACGCGGCCCGATCGGCGTCGGTCCAGCCGAGCAGCGCCACCAGGTTGTCGGGGCGGCGCACTATGGAGACCACGTCGTTTGCCTCTGCCTTTGCATTTGTGTTTGCGTGTGTATCGTTGCTGCTGGCGGGCACCGAAGAAGTAGAGGAGGACTCCTTGAGCTGCTGGCCCTTTTCACGCTCGCGTCGTCTCCAGGCGACGAGGTCTGGGCGGTGCGGCACCGGCAGGGCCGTCGGCTCGCAGCCGAGGACCGGAGCAGGGACCGCGTCGGCCGCGGACGTCCACGTGGCGGCCAGCAGGTTAACCCTCTTGCGCTTCTTGAGGCTCTTCCAGCGGTCAAACAGCAGGGTTTCGTGGTGGGAGTCGGGTCCGACGAGGGCGCGGAGCGTGGCCCAGTCGCCCAAGATGGACTCGGCCAGCGGACGCGCCTGTGCGGCGGCCTCGCTAGGACGGATGAAGGAAGGCAGCGGTAGGCCACCGACTTTGCCAATGCTGAGCCGGTCAAAGAGAGCGCGCTCCTCGTCAGTGAAATCAACGGGTTCTGCCATGGCTGGGGAGAGGGCGGCGGGGGGCAGAAGGGGTAGTGTAGCACAGGACAATGGTTCAAGAGTCAAGGATAAAGAATCTGCTGGATCAGTCGTGTAGTCGAGGGAAGGGCAGTTTGATCTGTAGAATTGCAAAGGCGAAGAAAGCTTCACCAAAGCATATGAACTCGCTCAAACATCCCAGAGGAAAAGACTAACCAAACTCATACCAGCACAGACAAAAAAAGACGATGACAACACTCAGATCATACAAAATAGACAACTGCGCTGAAACTCGTCGCATTCAATTATGGTCTCCTGCTTCATTCTCTTCTCTGAACACTTGGTCAGTTATCACGTGGACGGTCCGGCGTCGTTGTCTGCTGCTGGTCGTCTGTTTCGAGTTTGGATAAACAGGGTAAAGTTCCCCGGGGGGTAAGGGGTCAAATTCAAACCTGCGTCATAACAGTGAAAATAAGGAAGATTGGTGGACGGCTGGCCAGGGTTGGACAACCCCGTCACGCCGGAACGCCACCTACGGGAGGCATGGAAAGAAGAAAAAAAAGGGGGAGTTGGTTCCAGGCCCTATGGTGTTGCAGATCGCATGAACTGTTCGAGCTCTCCCCACGTTCCCGCCCGGGCCTCCACCGCCGATGGTGCCAAGCCTCACATCGTCCTCGTGGCTACTTTGAAATTTTATATAAACGGTGTGATATAGGGGCGAGGGCCCTCTGTGCAGAAGAGCACAACCACTGCGTCGGGGCCCAGCTTCAGGACGTCGCGCTCGTCGGCACACATCTTGCGCAGGGCGGCGAGTGTTGCAGCGCCGCAAGGTCCTGCTGCGATGCCGCTGGCCGCGCCGGCCTGCTGGTGGCCCTTCTCGGCCTTCCGCAGCTCCTGGACGGCCATGTGGGCCTCGCGGTCCGATACGGTGGTGCTGTAGTCGACCCCTTTCTGGAGGACAGGCCACGCCGTCATGGAGAGCGTGCCACAGTTGAGCCCGCACATGATGGTATCGGCGGTGGCGACGGTGACGCTGCGGCCGGCGGCGAGGGACGCGTGGAGGCACGCGGCGGTGTCGGGCTCCACAGCCAGCACGGCGGTGGCGGCACCTGGCGACGTGCCCTTGTAGTGCTGGGCCACGGCCTGGGCAATGGAGCCCGCGCCCACGGGGACGACCACGTGGGTCGGGGCTTGCCCGTTCGCCAGCTCCCGCACCTGCTCGTCAGTCTCGACCAGCATTGTACTGTAGCCCTCGACGACCCACTGCTTGGGGGTTCAGTAAGGACACTCGCTGGGCCGGGTGAGACATGGAAAGGAGGGGGAAGGGGGGGCCACCGACCTCTGGCACGTCCTCGAAGCCTTCGAGGCCCACGTCAAGCACGAGCAGCGAGCTATCGGGCTCGGCCTCGGCCTTGGCGCGCACCACGGCGACGCAGTCGTCATAATTGCTGCCGGGCATGACGTGCACGTCTGCGCCCTCGCCACGCAGGAGCGCCTGCGTCGCGTCCGTCATGAACGAGGGCACGTACAGGCGGCAGGTAACGTCGCCGGCATAGCGAGCCATGCGTGCCAGCGCGCGGCCCCAGTTGCCCTCGGTCGTCGACAGGATCTGCAGCGGGGGGCGGCCGCTGGTGCTGCAGGCGACGTTGTGGGCGCGGACGGCGGCGGTGAGCTCGCTGAACGGCGCGCCGTCCCTCAGGCCGACCTTCTTGGACAGCGCCTTGTAGACGGCCCACGACGCGCCCAGGATCTTGAACGAGGGCAGGCCGAAGCGGTCGGACTCGTCCTTGACCAGCAGCTGGCCGATGCCGAGATCCGCCGCGAGCCCCGGCAGGCTGCGCAGCGGCGTCGCGGCATAGCGGGGCAGCTGGCGGTGGAGGGCGGCGACGGCGGCGGCGAGGGCCGGGAGCACAGGGGCTGCCGTCACGGGGGTCGCCAGAGGGCTCGGGTCCGCCAACGGAGCCATCAGAGAGGGCCAAGGTGTCACTCCGTACGGTGCGTGTCAGGGGCGTATGGAAACTAGGTGACGTCAGAGGCCAGGATGTTCTACAAAGTGGCGCCGAGAGGAACGAGATGCTCGTGATTGGGCGCCGATAACGAAGCATACTATATAGCAGGAGGGCGGCGCGGGGAGCTGCTTGGAGTGGAAGAGAGAAACGGGCGACTACAGAGCGCTGCGACACGCAGAGGGCGAAACGACACACAAGATCGTACACGATGCGCTGATGGCCTAGGACAGCCGCTGCGTCGGGAGGCGTTCCCGAGGGCGGCGGGCGAGTCGGTCGACAGGACGAGCGTCACGACGCTTTTCGACCGGATGGGCAAGGCGACAAGGACAGACGAAGCGCAATCACATACCAGCTTGGCAAAAGCAGCGCAGGGAGCGTAGCAACAGTTCCGCAGTCAATCCGCGTCTGTCGTGATGTTCCTATGCGCCGTGCTGGGCAGCGACACGTGACCCGTCTCGGGGGACGAAAATCTGCCTCACAGCCACCCCTGCAAGCATCTGCCTCGCGGCCAGCCAAGGCGCCGATCTGCACGGAGGAAACGCGGACATTTTGTTAGAACCGCACGGGGCACCCGCGACGGATAATACGGCATATGAGGCATCACTAGCGGCGCCGCCGCGCCCGCCTTTGTGTCTAGGCTGACTTGTGGGCGCGGCCGGAGGCCCCTCTTAACAAGCTTAAATGGCTCTCGAGACGGGTTGCGATGTCCCCTCGTGTTGTTCTCCTTTTCTCTGCTTGCGTTTTGCATTCGTATTCTCTGTTTCCATGTTTGTGGCCGTTCTTGCTTCGGTCTTATAGCCGACCCCGTCCATCCCATTTGCTTCACACCCCCCCCCCAAATGTCTACACCTGAGCGCATCCGGGCGGCCGCCGAGGAGCGCGAGTCCCTCGTTCGCAAGATTGCCGACACGCAGCATGCCGAGCCCACAATCAACGAGCTGAACCCCCGCATCGTCGACCTCAACAACCGGTCGTTTGACGGCCACCAGATCGCCGCGTCGCTCAAGGCGGCCAAGGACGACAAGGATGCGTCGGTCGACAAGATGCGGAACCACAGCCACTTCCGGAAGCTGCTGCAGCGTGAAAAGGTGGAGGCCCAGATTGAGAAGGACGAGGCGGACGCCCACCAAGCGCTTGAATGGTACGAAAAGGCCAAGATCAAGGTGAACCTGATCGACCAGGAGCTGGCCGCCCTCCAGGCGCAGCGCACTGCCCTCCGCGCAGCTGCCAAGGAGCACAAAACCGCCGTTATCCGGCTCGACAACCTGTACGCGTCCGTCTTTGACGGGCCCTCGCCGGACATGCCAGAAGAGGACGCCCTCGAAGCAGCCGTGCAAGCTGCACAGAAAGTCTGTTCTTGTCTTCTGTCCAACCCCCCCCCATCTCCCGCTTTCTTCCCCCACGGACCAACAATACTGACCTGCTGCGCGTGGCTCCCCCAGGTCTACGACGAGATCCAGGGCCGCCTCTCACACGCCGCCGCGGTGTTCAACCACGTGGTCACCGCGCACAATCGGGTCCGGAACGCCCTTACGAAAATTGGCGCGGCCCTTCGACTGTCGTCGACGGACATGTTTGCGACCGATATTCAGACCCACGATCCTGTTATCGCTGGGTCCTACGTCTCCGTGTCAGGCGTCGCCGATCGGAGGGAGCGCGACGAGCTGAAGTGGGCGCTGTACGACCTGGCAGAGGCCGAGCACAACATGGCGCTGGCCCAGCAGATGGACACGAACGTCGGCGGGTTCTACCGCCCCCAGGTGGTCGACGGCAATCACACCGCGGCTGGCATCGCGGACCAGTTCATCGACACGCCCCTTGCCGACTACTGGTTCCACACCGAGATCAAGTCGTCTGCCAACGACGTGGCGATGTGCGAGCGGATGCTCCGCGAAGAGACGGAGCGCGCAGAGCAGCGCCGCATCGCCATTGAGGAGGAAAAGAAGCCGGCCGAGGCGGCGCTCAAGGCGGGACGACAGCAGCTGCTGAATTTCCGGGAGGAGCTGTTTGAAAAGGTGCTGCGGGAGCAAGACGGCAAGAAGGAGGCGCATCCTCCAGAATACTCGGCCTGAAGACGAAAAGGTCTGTGGTCGAAAGGGGCGGATGCAAGAGCTTCTTGGCGGAAGGATGGACAACATGCCGCGGGGCACAACTAAGGCACTGGGATGGGACACTCATCGTGAAACATTGGGCAGCAAGACTAGAAATAACAAAACTACATTATCCGTTGTCTTGGTTGCGTTGGGTTTGTTGACAACCACGGTCACGTGAAGCTCAGCCTCGTGTGGTTTTGCCTGGACGGTGGGGTAAAAGAGTAGTGGAAGCGTCATGACTATTTTCGCCACCTTTGGTGCAACGACAGATCTTTCTGGAAAAGCCCCGCCGCCCAAGAAACAACCACCCAGCACCGAAGCACAACGCCTTCTGTCAGAAAGCACGCCCTCTGACTTTACGCAGCATACGCCCACAGAAGTGCAGCGCGCAGAGACCAGTCCGCCGACTGCCGACCACGATCGAGCCGACAGTCTCGATCCCACACGCACAATGGGCTCCCTTGCGCTCCCGCACCTCCCCGAGGCCTGGCACGTCGACCAGGCCATCATCTCCGAGCCCGAGCGCGTCGTCGTCATCCGCTTCGGCAAGGACGGCGACCCGGAGTGCATGCGCCAGGACGACGTGCTCAGCCGGATTGCGCCGCGCGTCGAAAACTACGCCGTCATCTACCTGTGCGACAACGACAAGGTCAAAGACTTTAACAAGAGTAGGTGTCTTCCAGTGTCCCCGAGCGTCCCCAAGAGCTGTGTGCCCCCCGCCCGCCGCTTCACATGCTGACTGCTTGCTCTGATAGTGTACGAGCTCTACGACACCTGCACAATCATGTTTTTCTGGCGCAACAAACACATGATGATCGACCTCGGCACCGGCGACAACAACAAGATCAACTGGGTGATCGAGGACAAGCAGGAGCTCATTGACATTATCGAGACCGTGTACCGCGGCGCGAAAAAGGGCCGCGGCCTGGTGGTCTCGCCCAAGGACTACTCGACGCGGCACCGGTACTGAGGCGGCAACTTGAACGTGGCAGGGCGTCGGACGGCCCGTCGCCCCAGCTCTCCGATCTGTTGCGTCGACTTTTTCCGTTTGGCGTTGTTTCTTTTTTTTATCACATTGCCCTGGCGTTGCAGGTGCACCGGTCCAACCGCGACCCCGACGGCATCGACAGCTAGGGCGCGGACGACGCGATGGCGATCCTTTGCCAAGGACAGCCACCCTCTTTTCGTAACGCCCCCGCCCGGACGCTGCTTTTCGTTCAGCCCTTTCTTTTTCTTTTTCGCTGGACATGGGATTTTCTGCGAGACAAAGTAGGATATGCACCTTTTCTCTAAATACACAGCCCGGGTTTTCGTTTCTTCGTCGCTTCTTGATCTTGTGTGCTGAACTTTCTTCCTGCCAGGCCGCCCCCCTTAAAAGACGCAAACACCCTTCCGTCTCGGGGACCGACACCCAGGTAGGCAAAATACCCCGCGTGTGACCGTAAGACTGTGGTCATATGCCTGCCTCTCGCAGAGAAACGTAGAAACTTCACAGGTTGTAGATGCTGCGGCTGGTCCGTTGAATCTTTTGTGTATGATTTGGTCTCTCGCCAACGCCGCGGCATACTTTTTGCCGTTGTGAACAGTAGCAGTAAGAAAACGAAGAAGAAAAAAAAGAAGAAAAAGGAAACGTCCAGATCAAATGCCCATGATATAGAAACAGAGTTTAGTCTCCCCAACTTTTTTTGTCGAGTCTATTCGGCGCCCCGGCGTCTCTCCGTCCTCGCCAAACTCCGGTTGCACGATTCGTTCCGAACACACGTCGTCTTGTTTCCGTGTTTCCGTGTTTCCGTGTTTCTGTGTCGTCATGTCGTCCCATGCCGCTTCAGCTTCGTGACGTTTTCACCGCGGGCCTCCCCGGTCCTCGCCGCCGATGCGCTCGAGCGCCTCCAGCATCACAATCGAGTTGCCGCGGATGACCTGAGGGCGAAGAACGTGTTAGGCAAGCACACTACGGAGGAAAGCATGCGGGGGGGGGGGGGGGGGAGAAAAGAAAAGAAACAGGGAGACGCACCACCATGCCGATCTTGACCTTCTCGCCGCCGTCCTTCTCCTCCACAGCCTCGTCGAGGACAATGTTCAAGAAGACCTGGGAAGCAACAACCGTCAGCGACACGTTCACACCGTCGGGCCTGCGGCTGGGTAGACCTACATCGTAGCCGCGCAGCACGCCAATGACCTTGCGGCTGCCGTTGAGCTGGACAAACAACCGCTTGTCGAGGTACTGCAACAGTCGGTTAGCGGGGGAGAGAGCGGGACAGACGGCGTCTCGCAGCCGAGAGGGGGGATGCACATGCGCACCTTTTTCAGTTCTGGTTGTGCGGGCGCCATCGTGAGGAATCCGCGGAGGGGTGTGTGGGAGGGTGTTGTTGAAAAGGGAGGGAGAGGTCGTGGGAAGCGCTTCAAAACCGCGATTGCGATCAAAGGGCGGCAGGCGGCCGGTGGTGGGTGGGTTTCCTCTGCTTTTGCTCGCCAACTTTTTTAGTGCCGCCGTGTCGCATCACGTGCTGATTAGATAGCGCACAGTTGCCCTCCCCGACGGGGTTTTGTCGCCAGCCGGGAGGAACTCGGATGCGCTTCCTTGCCTCTCCTTACGTTTCCCGTTTTTACTCTTTGCGCAAACCAGACAACATGGGCTTGTTCACAAAGCGAAAGGGCCGGCGGATATCTACGCTGGAGGACGAGGAGGACCAAGGCAGTGCCGGCGGCGCGCCGCCCGGCGAAGAAGGTGAGTTGCGACGTCCCTCCCCCCCGCCCCCCCCAGCTTGTCGCGAGACTGGCCTGTTGCTTTGTTGCTGATGCGCAGTCCAAGGCTGACGGTACTTGCGGTTGACTCCTCTTCTTTGTGCTTTCCAGAACCCTCCTCTCTTCCCGATGTCCCATCTGTGCGTTTCGGCAAGCGGCCGCTGAAGCAGTCGGCCCTCCGTCGGAGCCTCCACGTCGCGGACGCCGACGCCGATGCGCTCGCGGCCGACCCAGACGACAGCAGAAGCGGACCGGCCACAGGCGACGATCTGCCCAAGCCAGCCAACGGCGCTGACGACGGCGATGGCGAGAAAGACGGGCCTGTTGTTGTGCGGCCGACGACCCTTGGACGCTCTGGGTCAAGGCGAAACAAGAAGCGGCTGTCCACGGCGTCGACGACGTCGCGACTGTCGTTTGGGGGCGCGCTGGGCGGCAGCGATGGTGACGACAGCGAGGATGGAGACAACGCACCCGTCGTCTATACACCGAAGCGAGTCGGCGGGCGAGGAGGGACCGCCGGCACGCCGTCCCTGACCCAGCGCGTCCTCGAGACCAACGCCTTGCGCAGATCGCTGTCCGGCCGGCTGCCCACGCGGCAGCGCCTCGGCGACGATGGCGGCGCCGGCGGAGACGGCCGCGGCGACGACGACGACGCCGACAACGACGACACGGACCATGACGACGGCCGCCCTCGCTACAGCCAGGCGTACCTGGACGAGCTCCAGAGCTCGACGCCCAACACGCCCCAGAGCCTGAGCAGCTCGGCGCGCCAGCGACTGCAGGCCCACAATGCAGGCGACGCGTACGCCGACGACGCCATGGACCTCGACCCGTCCGAGCTCGACGGCGCGATGGTCGTCGACGCGTCGGAGCTGGGCACGCTCGCTTCGTCCGCGACGGGGGGGCGTGTCGGTGTCGTGGCTCCGCCGCCGCCACCGCCTGCGTCTGCGACGATCCTGACCGCCACCGAAATCCAGGAGCGCAAAGAACGCCGCGCCCGCCGGGCGCTCGAAGACGGCGCCATCGCGCTGGGCAGCGACGACGACGAAGAGGCGGGCTACATCTCCTTGCTGACCGAGGACCAGCGGCGCAAAAATCAGAAAAAGGAAGCCACGCGGCTCGTGCGCGAGGACGAGGACCTGGGCGAGGGCTACGACGAGTTCGTCGAGGACGACCGGCTGCCGCTGGGCCGCAAGGCCGAGCGCGAGGCGCGGCGGCGGCGCAAGCAGGACATGGCGGCGCTCATCCGTGCGGCGGAGGTGGGGGACGACGACAACGGCGATGACGACGATGACGACGGCGGTGGTGGCGGCGGCGGCGGTGGCGGTGGCAACAAGAACGGCGGCGCCGGCGACAACGATGACGACTCGGACGCCGAGCGGCGCGCAGCCTACGACGCGGCCCAGACGCGAGCCGCCCTCGACGGCCTGCACCACCGGATCAAGGAGCACCCGGGCGACGATGACGACGACGGCGACGGCGGCGGCAGCGGAGTTGTCCACGGCAGCATGCCCGTGCCCAAGATGCGGCCGCTGCCGGACCTGGCGGCGTGCCTGCAGCAGATGCAGAGCGCTGTGGCGGCGCTGGAGGTGGACGCGGCTCAGCACCGGCGCAAGCTGGCCGAGGTCGACAAGGAAAAGGAGGAGATTGCGGCGCGCGAGACGGAGGTGCAGGCCATCCTGGACACGGCGGCGGCCAAGTACCAGGCGGTGCTGGGAGGCGCCGCCGCCGCTGCCGGCGGAAAGGGGGGAGCAGCAGCAGCAGCGACAGCGGCAGCGGCAGCGACGACGTTGGGCCAGTCGCCGCTGCATGGCCTGCAGCCGGGCCAGTCTCCGTTCCGGCTCGCGCCTGTCGAGCGCGGCCTGGAGAGCCTCGGAACGACGCCGACACGGCGGCCAAACCCAGACGATGTATTCTAGGCAGGCGTTGTTTCTTTTTCTTTTTTTCTTTTACCATGTATGCTGGAGTCTGTGATATCAAATAACGCCTGCGTACTAATGATGCCTACGTTATGGTTTTTTTGTATGAAAAAAAAGGAAGCAAGCTGTATATTATATTTGCCTCTCAAGCAAAGAACGATGCCAACGCCACGAAGATATATGTTGAGGGAAAAGAAAAGGTACAATGTTCAGCACAGATACAAGTTCAAAAAAACAAAAAACAACAAAATAAAAGGCAAGACCACCTCTTCTACTGCCAGTCTCGATGCCATCCATAGCCTCGACCACCTCGTTGGGGGGTAGGGTACTGTTACAAGGATCCGGGAGGCGGGGGGAAAGGGTTGCGGCTTTGAAACCCCGTGTCTACTTTGTCCGGCTCACGCCGGCGCCGATGACGCCGGGCAGCTTCTCCTCGCCGACGCTGTAGAGCAGGCCGATGGCAGCCGCCACGGCGCCGACGAGGGCGACGCTGAAGCCGGTGAGCAGCCAGAAGGGCACGCTGACGTCCTTCTTCTGGCACATGTTGCCGCCCCAGTGCGTCGTGCTCAGGCCGCCGGGGGCGTCCTCGGGCCGGTTCAGCGTCGAGAAGCAGTGGCAGACGAAGCAGCTGGCGGCCTCGCCGGCACCGCCAGCCGCGGCAACGGCCGCGGCGCTGCTGCGCGCGAACTTGTCGACGCACGTGCCGTGCTGGCTGCAGTTGCCGGTCTGCGTGATGCACGAGTTGAAGGACTGGAAGCAGGCCGGGATGGGCGCCGAGGGCGCAGCCGCAGCAACAAACTCGCGCGGCGGCGCAAAGTCGTTTGCCGCGGCCGCCGCGGCTGCCGCGTCCTCGACCATGACCGTCTCGGCGTCGGCGTCGCGGACGCGCAGCTCAATGTGTGCCCGCGCCGGCGCGGCGGCAGCGGCGTCCTTGTCCTTGTAGGCCTTGGGCGGGCGGATCTTCATCATGGACGCCGGGGCCGGCTTCGCCCACTCGCTGACCTTGCTGGAGCGGCCGCCCTCGGGCAGGAGGACAATGGTGACGTCGGCGTCGTCGCGCTCGACGATGGACAGGATCTGGGGGAGGGCAGCCACGAGGGCGTCGACGGTCGTGGGGTCCTATGAACGGGCGAGGTCAGTATTGGCAACGTATCAACGCGGAAGAAAGAGGGCGGCCTGGGGGGGGGGGGGGGGGTTAGCTTCCAAAAAGAACGACGTACCCTCTCCACATCGTAGAGGCCGACAAAAATGCCGCGGTGCCACAGCGGCTCGACACCAATGGCCAGAGCATCGCCCATGGACACGTCCTTGTGGGCGACGATGTCCTTGCCGGAGAGCTCGTTGACAAAGAAGCGGGTGTTGGCGGCCTGCGAGGGCGGATCGGCCACGGTGAACGCGGGGGTTGCATACGCCGCGGGCAGCGCGGCCTCGAGCGCGGCGACGTGCGCGGGCTGGACGCCCTCGACGACGACGAGCATCTCGCGGCGGCGGCTGCTGGCGGGCACGTTCTCGAACAGGGCCGTCTTCTCGCCGAACAACGAGACCATGTCGAGCGCAGCCAGCGGGTCATAGTTGCGCGGCAGGGAGCCGGCGAAGCTGTCGCCGTCCGAGGCATATAAGCGGCTGAGGAGGATGTGGCGGGCGATCTGGCGGGGGACGGCGACGGGCGGCGAGGAGGAGGAGGAGGCGGAGTAGGGGGAGGAGGCCGCGTAGAGAGGGTCGTCGGCACCGGGGACCTTGGAGCGGAGGAGGTAGACGGGCGCGGGGGCAGCGGCGGCGGCGGCGGCGGCCGAGGTGGCCAGAGAGGCCGCGACGGCCAGGCTGGCGAGGAACTTCATTTGCGGCGGCGCGGGCGGGATGGGTGGCGAGCGGAGCGAGAGTCGATGGCCGCGTGATAGGAGGGGGGAGGGGGGAGGGGGCGCGATGACGGATGCCTGGCAAGGGCAATTGGGGGTGGTGCGTCGGGAGCAGAAAGGTGGTCGAAGCAACCGGGAGCGGTTTTATCTTGCTCAAGGTGAAGGAAGCTGCTGCTCGCGAGATACGCCAAAAGAAAAGACGCAGCCACAGCCAAACCGCCCCAGACGGCGGCAGCCGCAGGTCCAGCAGGCTGCACAAGCTCCAAGGTGGATCATTGTTCATCCGAGCGCTGCAAGTGGGCCCGGCCCAGGCACTCTGCCGACTGTGCGGGGCAGTCCAGGTACTGTGCAGCATGTAATACGGAGTATCCGGCAGCGGTCATTGGGTGGCCTGGCCTGGGACCTGGCCCTGGCCTGATAGGCCGATAAGAGGCGCCGCCCAGGCCAGGCCAGGCCCTACTCCGTACGCCTAGAACGCATCCTGTCACAATTGTGCAGTGGCGCTGCTTCGCGCGACCGACGTCCTCGTCCGCAACTCGCATCGTCACGTCGCCAAACGTGCTCTGACGCCCACCCCCGGCCCTTTGGCAGCCCTGCCGACATCCCGCTCCGTCGTGTCGACCGCTCCTCACCGCTCCAAGGGCAGCCGCCCGCAAAACCCGGCGCCGACGCATCCGTCCATCACGACATTTCACGACGTTTTTGCGGTCTCGGGCGCTGCATCGGCCGCCGCCCCCCCCGGCCTCGGGCCACGTCCCCACGACCTGACGGACTGCGCGGCCCTCCTGGGCATCCATCTCCCACACCTCCCACACTCTCCACAATGCTGCGCTCCATATGGACGGCACGGGCGCCGCTGGCGTCCTGGCTGCCCCGGCGGCCGTTCGGGCTCGCGGCGTCCGCGGCGGCCTCACCGACGGCCACACCACCGCCGTTTGTGCAGCACGTCCGCATCCGGACACGGAAGCGCCTGCGCAACGCCATGATCGGCGCCGGCGTCATGTACGTGTGCTGGTCGGCCTACTTCACGCGCGTGGTCGTGCCGCCGATCGCCGACCACATCGAGGACGACGGCGCGCCCATCTTCTTTCCGTTCCCCTTCACCTTCAAGGTGGTCGAGTCGCGGCCGTACAAGGGCACCGACCCGGAGTGGCAAACATACATTCGCATTGCCAAGGACCGCGAGCTTCTCCTGAAGATACGAAGTACGCCCCTCCCCCCCCTTTGTCGTCTTCTCCTACCCCCCTCGTCGGGCATCTTGCCAAACCATTTGGGACTTGTTGCTGACCGTTGTGCACCGCCAGATGACATGCTCGAAACCGTCCGCGTGGCCGCCGAGGCCAACCCCATCCTAACACACCGCTGCGGCCGTCCGATGCAGGTGCGCAAGCACTGGCTCGACCTCGACTTTCCGTACCGGCCGCCGCCCAAGATCATGCGCGACGGGTATGTTTTTTTCGTCTTTTTCTTCTCGTTCTTCTTTCCTTTTCTTGTCCCTCGATTCCCACTGCCTGTCTGCTCCGCTCGGCCGCTGCTGACACACAAACCCACCAACAGGCTGCTCCTCTCCCCCGACGGCCTCGAGTACGTGACGTCCGAGGTCGACGCCATGCTCATGACGCGCATCTCGCGCGCGCTGTGGCCGGCGCCGGTCGCGCTGTCGGCATCGTCGTTTGTCAGCACGCTCCTCCGCCAGAACCTGGAGAACATGTCGCGCTTCCTGGGCTTTGAGCCGGACGACGCACAGCACGCGCCGCCCCACCAGTCGCAGTCGCAGAACATCAACGCGCTCGCCTCGACCCTGCGGCGGCGCCTGGAGCAGGCCGACGACGACGCCGACCGCCGCCGGCCCGGCGACAAGGGCCGGCGAGAGACCGGAGCGAGCACCATCACGACGCTGCCTCCCACCACTACACCGGCATCTCCGCCGGCAACCAGAAACAGCGGCACCGGCGCTGGCGTCGGCGACGGCAACAACCGCAACAGCAGTAACGATGATGGCCGCATCCTCAACGCCCGCGACCTGATCCCGTTCGAGTCGCTGCGCGTCAGCATCGACTCGGCCTGGGGCGAGTTCAAGAAGAAGCTGGCCGAGACGTGGCTGCCGCTGCGGCCGCAGCCGCCGGGCGGCAGCGTCGGCGTGTCCGGCCTGGTCGAGCTGCAGTCGGCCAACTCGCGCATCATGATCGAGGTGGCCGCGTTCTGGGACCCCAAGACGCGCAAGTACGACGCGCCGACAATGCACATGAAGCTGCGCAGCATCCGGCCACGCAACCAGGTGCCCCTGTAGGCGGCGAGCACGGAACGCCGCGGGCCGCTGGGTGTTGGGGATATGTGTGTACGAGCATTACCGAGCGTGTCCAGGTTGCCTGGCTTTTGTTGTTTCGTCTCTCTTCTTCGGTGTATATACCTTTTTGTCTCTTCTTTTGCTCGGCTCTGTCCGCTTCTCTTCTGGCATGGGACAAGGGCATAGCGTTTTCCAGGACGACGTCAACCGTGATAGACCTTTTCTTCCAAGGCTCGCAACGAAGGAACAGCAGCGACCATGTCCTGTCTTTTCTCTTACCCCGTGCCTTCATGCGCCCTCAGATTGTCAGGGTCTCCACGGGAGCTGCCATGCTGTCCCGGCTCCCCCTCCGTGACCACCGGGCAGCTTTGTCTTGCCAATGCTGACCCTGGCCACCTGCGGATGTTGTCGTCTTCTCCTTTCCTCTTAACACGAGAGGGTGTGGTTGTGTGGCAGGACGTCACGTCAAGCCTTGCCGTTTCCATCGCGTAACAAAACGGCCATGGCGGCTCCTTCATTCGATGTCGTCGCGATGCCTGATGTCCGTACTCGTTTCCAGCCGTGCAGACATCGACATGTCGGTGCGCCGCTCTGCGCTCAGCGTGCCGCGCTGGACGCGGTACTTACTTGTGCCCGTACCGCGGAAAGTGTGGCCCGTCCGTCACCAGTCCTCCAGCAGGATTTGGCTCCTAAGTATCTTACAAAAGTTCCACCGACAACAGGGACAAACGATGGGATCGGCGGTGCTTGCCATCGCACGCCATCAACCTTCCTGCCTGTCTGCTATGTCATCGCGCCCTTTGTCAGTCCCCCGCCACTCCCTGTTTGCTATGCGGCTTCCCTCTCTTAAGCTTATTCCTGTGCTGCAGCGGTCTGCATTGTCGGGGTCTACAGCAGTCGTTGTTGCTTCCCCGGCCGTTTCGCGCTCGCCGACGCTACGGGGTATCTTACAACGTTGATGCCCTGATATTGTCCTTTTAAGATTACATTTTGCTTTCTGCTATTGGGATTCGTCCCTGTTACCTCTCTGCCACGTCCCGGTCTCGGTTTTTAGTATGCGTGCGACGTCTGTGGTTAAATAGGGCGCGGACAGACCCAGCATGAGCACGAGTACATCCAAGTCCTTTGCGTCGGCTGTCCATTGATTTGAATCTCCCGAGTCTCACTTCTGGACCGTTGTTTATCCTTTTTCTGTCTCTCCTTGTCTCACATACAGACACGCTCACATACGGAGTACCTTATCTCTGTCTCTCAAGGTTCGGCACCACCCACGCCGTCACCGCCATCGTCGTCTCGCCATGGTAGATATCGAGACCGCCAAAAGCAACGACGTCTCCTCCAAGGAGGTCGACGTCGAGGCGGCCGGCGACCCCCACGGCCCCCACGGCTCCCAGGTCCACCGCGACTACAACGACAACAAGGACAGCAAGGACGCCAAAGACTATACGGCGGCCGACGTCGACGACTTTGTCGTTGCCAGCCAGGGCGAGCAGGCCATCCTGCCGCCCGGCTCGGTCGACCCCGTGTACGAGGCCAAGGCCCACGTGCTCAACCACGCCATCCAGACCATCGGCATGGGCCGCTACCAGTGGCAGCTGTTTGCCGTCGTCGGCTTCGGCTGGGCCAGCGACAACCTGTGGCCCATTGTGACGTCGCTGATCTTCACGCCCATCACCAACGAGTTCCGGCCCGGCCGCCCGGCCCTGCTGACGCTGGCCCAGAACATTGGCCTGCTCGGCGGCGCCGTCTTCTGGGGCTTCGGCTGCGACATCTTTGGCCGCCGCTGGGCCTTCAACAGCACGCTGGGCCTCGCTGCCGTCTGGGGCATGGTCGCCGCCGGCGCGCCCAACTTTGCCGCCATCGGCATCTTCGACGCCTTCTGGTCCTTTGGCGTCGGCGGCAACCTGCCCGTCGACTCGGCCATCTTCCTCGAGTTCCTGCCGGCCTCGCACCAGTTCCTGCTGACCGTGCTGTCCGTCGACTGGGCGCTCGCCCAGGTCGTCGCCAACCTGGTCGCGTGGCCGCTGCTCGGCAACCTCACGTGCCAGGAGACGGCCGCCGTCTGCACGCGCGCCGACAACATGGGCTGGCGCTACCTCGTCATCGCCATGGGCGGCCTCACGCTCGCCATGTTTGCCGCCCGCTTCCTGCTCTTTACCGTCTACGAGTCGCCCAAGTACCTCATGGGCCGCGGGCTCGACGAGGCGGCCGTGCGCGTCGTGCACGAGGTCGCGCGCCGCAACGGCACCACCTCCGACCTGACCCTCGCGCACCTGCGCGCCTGCGAGCCCGCGGGCTACGTCGCGCCGGTCGCGGCGGCCGCTGCCGGCGGCGGCGCGGTCGCCGCGCACCGTGCCGCGGCCGCCACGGCTGTGCGGCGCAAGCTCGCCGAGTTCGACCTGGGCCGCATCCGGGTGCTGTTTGCGACGCGCCAGCTGGCGCTGTCGACGTCGCTCATCATGGCGGTGTGGGCGCTGATCGGCCTCGCGTACCCGCTGTACAACGCCTTTCTGCCGTACATCCAGGCGACGCGCGGCGCCGACTTTGGCGACGGCTCGACGTACCTGACGTACCGCAACTCGCTCATCGTCTCCGTGCTGGGCGTGCCGGGCGCGCTGCTGGGCGGCGTGCTCGTGGAGCTGCCGCGGTTCGGCCGCAAGGGCACGCTGGCAGTGTCGACGGCCATCACGGGCGTGCTCCTGTACGGCTCGACGACGGCGCTGACGTCCAACGCGCTGCTCGGGTGGAACACGGCCTTTAGCTTCACGAGCAGCATCATGTACGCCGTGCTCTACAGCTTCACGCCCGAGCTGTTCCCGACGCCGCAGCGCGGCACCGGCAACGCGCTGACGGCCACGTGCAACCGCATCTTCGGCATCATGGCGGTACGTTTTTTTTTGTTTGGCTTTTGAAAGCTTTTCCCCCCTCGATGCTGACCGACCTCCAAGCCCATCATTGCCATGTTTGCCAACCTGCAGACGTCTGCGCCCGTCTACACGAGCGGCGCCCTGTTTATCGTATCGGGCATACTCGTGCTGCTGCTTCCGTTCGAGTCGCGAGGCAAGCCGGCCTTGTAGGACGGAAAACCGGACAAGGGACGAGTGGCGGAGAAAGACGAGACACCACAGCCGCAAGCCATACCGAGGACTATGATGAAGGAAAAGGCGTGAATCGGAGACCTGTAGATGGCCTTTTATAGTCGAGGCGACAGGCTCGAAGAGGTTTGCACGGGTGCCAGCGATGCGGAGCGAGTTTGCTGCTGTTCTGCAGCATGTCCAATACCCATGCAATACACACATTTGCTTCTGAATATGCGTGTTTTGGTTCGTCAAGTCCCCCATGTCGTGATGAGTATGGACAAAATGGACACTTGCGCGGCATGTTTAGCATCTTCTCATTACAACTCGACTATATGGCATCAACGTAAGGAAGCAGAGGAAGCGCAGCGCAAACAAATAGCCTCACCAGTCAATAACACAACAAAACGCATAGCAAACAGCCGCCCAATAGCGAAAAACAAAATTGCCGTCCTTTGTTGCAACAGTGTGCCGCCCTCCCATTCTCTGCGTTTCTTTGCTCTCTCTCACTCTCTCTCTCTCGCTCTCTCTATCCTTCACACCTGCTCACACCACTGGCTTCTGGGCGTACACAAACAGGTGCGTCTCCTCCCACACGTCCTCGGGCTTGCAGATGCCGACCTCGGCGCCGCGCGGCTTGAACTGCGTCAGGGCGTGGTAGGCGACGTCCAGGCCGGCGGCGCGGACGGCGTCCACGGCGTCCTCGGGCGCCAGGCTCGACACCACGAGCGGGCGGCCCATCCACGTGATGGAGGCGTTCTCGACGGGGATGGGCACCGTCGAGAAGACGAGGAAGCCGCCCGGCCGCAGCAGGCGCGCGAGCCCGGCCAGCACGGCGCGGATCTCGGCCTGGGTGACGCCGGCGATCAGCGAGAAGAAGATGGTGACGGCGTCGAGCGTCGCGGGGGCGGCAGGGGCGGCGGCCGCAGCCTCGCGCGCCAGAAAAGCGCGCACGTCGAGCTGCTCAAAGGCGGCGTTGGGCACGCGCGCGCGCGCGGCGTCCAGCATGGCGCCGGAGATGTCGATGCCGAGCACGTCGTGGCCGGCGTCGGCGAGCACGCTGCAGGCGGGGCGGCCGGTGCCGCAGCCGACGTCGACGACGCGGGCGCGCGCCACGCCGGCGGCGGCCAGCTGCGCGACGAGCCAGTCGATGGCGGCGGCCTGGGTGGGGAGGCCGGTGAAGGCGTCCTCGTAGGCCGGGCCGACGCTGTCAAAGACCTCGGCGGCGGACAGCAGCTTAGGGGTGGGAACGGCGGCGGCGGCGGCGGCGGCGGCGGCGGCAGCAGCGTTTGGTGGTGCAGAGTCGCCCGCGGCGGCGGCAGAGGAGGAGGAGGGGGGGGTGGTGGTGGTGGCGGCAGCGACCAGAGCAGAGCCTGTGGTGAGGGGGGCAGCCGATGCTGATGCGGATTTGGTTTCGGCCATCATGGCGGGCGTGGGCGGCGCTGAGCGTTTGAAAAAGGCGGCGAGAAACGCCAGGAAGGAAAAGGAAGAGTGGGCAAGGCGGGAGAAGTCGAACATAATCGTAGCTGGAAACAAGACGAGAAAGAAGTAGAAACGAGACGACAAAAGGAGGCGAGACGAAAGGAGAGAAGGCGAGGAATGCAGGGTAAGACAGGTGGTGACTCAGGAATGGGAAGACGAAGAGGGGGGGGGGGGGGGAGTGCGAACGGCTGGAAGACGAGAAGAAGAAGAGGAGGAGGAGGAGACTAAAGGGGGAGGGGGGAGAGGGAGGGAAGAAAACAGAGCTGTCAAAAGAGGCGAGACATGGCTCGGTTTATATGACCAGACGTGAGAGAGAGACGCAAGGAGAAAAGGGGGGAGCGAGAAAGGAGAGGAAGAGAAAGAGACGGCGCAACGCATGGCAACGATGGCAGAGCATGGCCGACGTGCATGGCCGGCACGAGGAGCAAGGAGCAAGGAGCAGCGATGTGCAGGAGAGAGGATGGGCCGTCCACAACGGGGGAGGACAAGGGCGTCCGCACGCCATCAGCTCCCAGCACCCTCGTCTTGTCTAGCCTCCCTCCCCTGCCTCCCCCCGGTCCCCCTTTCTCTCGTTCCGGTTCTACCGCATTATTAATGTCCATCTTCGCCATGTGTGACAGACAGCTCGGCCCAGGTGCCAGCCAGCACGAAACCGCTCTCCAGTCGACGGACACACGCCCGGCGTGCTGCTCGCTCTGCAGATCGGTCTGGGTTCTGCGTGGGCAGACTGGCAGCGGGATGCAGCCCGCGGCCCCAGGCCCTCGCACGTCGCCCCTTTGCCACGTTTGGCCCAAGCTGCGTGGAGGTGCGTCGAGCTGTCTCGAGCTGCCTGCTTGGCCGCCTCTCCTCGGGGCCCCTTGCATGCCATGGTGCCGGCGCCGTTTTGCTTTTTGCGAAGCGCCTGGTTCTTGGTGCTCTCTGTGGCTCTGCGAGTACCCACTTGGGTGCCTGACTAGGTCTTCTGTCAGTCTGTGTGTCTCTCTCTCGCACACTGACGTCTGTTGCCCCCCCCCCCCTTTCCGTCATCAGCCGCATCACAGACCATCCGGCCACCCGGCCACCCGGCCATTCAGTCACCTTTTCCCATGATCAACAGCCATATTTCTCAGGACACAACCGACCAGACGGCAGAGAGCAACAACATGCTCCGAAACCAAGAACAGGATCGGGTCGGGGGGAGAGACAGAGAAAACAGGCCGTGTGCTTGGCTGCGATATCACGCCGGCCGCCCAGAACGCAAGGGGCAGGGGCTGGCCTGGCCGCCCCCGCCCGCCCCACCCAGGCTGCTAGTTTCCAGCTGGGCGGCGCAAGGGAGGGCGCTGGGGGCGCTGGGGGGCGCTGGAGTGGGGCCCGGGAGACGCAGATCGCTCGTTGCGACGACCTATGCGATTCCTGCCGGGACTGGTCCGGGAGATCTGACTCGTCGGCCTCTGTCTGGGTCTCGAGTGCGTAGGGTCGTATTAGTGGCCCTTTTGATTGTGCTTCTCACCTCGTGCGGCATCGCGTTGTCAGCGTGTCTCGCTTTCTTTTGCAAGCCTTCGTCGTCTCCTCCTCTTCCTCTCCTCCTCTCCTCCTCTCCTCCTCTCCTCCTCTCCTCCTCTCCTCCTCTCCTCCTCTCCTCTTCCTCCCACCCTAGGACATGATTTTCTGGCTTTCCTACTTGCTATTTTCTTCTCTGCCCGCTCCCCGTGCTCCATGCATACCCCTTCGACTAATACTGCCCCTCTGGGAGACATCTTTCCGCTCTCGTCTCGCGTCCCTCTTCGTTCGCGGTCCCCCTTTCCGCTCACTAGCCGATCCTTACCCCTTCTTGCTGGCCTCTGCTTTAGGGCCTGATTCAGAATTCTGGATTAAGGATTAGGATTAGGAAAATAGGATTAAGGCGTCGAGACCCCACAAATTTGGTGCCAAAAGAGGTATAGCTTAAGAAAAAAAAATGTACCCATAAAAATTCCGGTATTTGGAAGTACCCTTTAGTCTGGCCATAATAATGGGGCACGTGGGGCACGTGAAGGGATACACGTGAGGTGTACGACACGTGATATTATGTATGTAAAAGGAGAAAATATGTTACTATAAGAATATCGTTTATTAAAATATGTAAGTAACTAGTATAATAAATAATAATTTTTATTTATTTTATAAAACTTTATATTTTTACGTAAGTTTTTATATATATCCGTTATATATATCCGTTACGTATATCCGACACGTATATCCGACACGTGTATCCGTCACGTGTATCCGTCACGTGTATCCGTCACGTGTCTTATCATGTAGATAAGCGCTGGGCCCAGAATTCGGAGGTTGAAAAGGTACTTTGTAAGACGTTCTGGCTCTGCGTTCCTTTTTAAGTGGATACCACCACACGCCTTAATCCTATTTTCCTAATCCTAATCCTTAATCCAGAATTCTGAATCAGGCCCTTAATCCCTCAGACTCGGCAGCTCCTCGGCGGCAACACGAGTATGGTGGAGGGAACAGCCAGTGCAGACGCAAGGCAGACGCAAGGCAGACGCAGGGCAGATGCAGGGCGGATGCAGGACAGATGCAGGACAGATGCAGGACAGATACAGGGCGGGTGCAACGCAAGGCAGGCCACGAACTGGATCGTCGGACAGACATGGCATGTCCCCTGCCTCACGCCGTTCAACACGTGGCTGCCATAGCATCCGGGCGTGAAGGTGGAGATGAGACACTGGCATTGCATCCTCTTTTTTTCTTTTTCTTTCTTCTTCTTTCTTCTTTCTTCTTTCTTCCTTTCCTTCCTCGTCCCCGTTATTCCCCCCTGCATCTTCGCCTGTTCGCCAATGTGCTCGCTTTCCAAACCGCCGATCCTCGCCAACCTCACGGCCAACCCGGCAAAGGAGACAGACGACCCCATAAAAGGGGAGGTCTCTGCATGCAGAGAATGCTTGCTTGGCCACGTTTTCCGCTTGACCACGCGCATCCAAGACAGCCTCCACCACGCCCTCCCTGCGGCGTTCGTTTGCTTTGCCGTTCCCTTGTCCCGTCCTGTGTCCTCCACCGTCATGAGGGTCTGCTCGTCCGCTGGTCCTCTGGCGCTAGAGACACACGTCGTCTCACACCCGCAGAAGGTTGCAAGTAGAAGCCATGGCAACGTCGAGAGTATCTCGGGAAACCGTGGACCGACGAAACGCCATCCAGATTTGGGTTGGCAACGACACCGGGTCTAGACCCTGCACGAGCAAGACATGGCGCAGCTCCGCGGCACTCGTTTCAGAAGTACTGGCCCCAAGACCGTGACCACGGCGGCATCTACACGCTGCCTGGGGGACGTTCCTCGACTTGCCGACTTGCAACAGCGCGTTGGCCGGGGCCGCTGCACCGCAAACGGAGTCTATGGCGCCTCGCCGCTGCCGAGAGGCGGCGTGGTCTGGTTACTGTTACTGTGGACAGAGCGCTCTCGTCGTGCCGGGGGTCAAGGCTGGGCGGCCCGGGTCCTTGCTCGTGATTGCATCGCCATGGCACACGTCCTGACGCCAGCTCCCCCATTGCGGTTTGCATCGAGCTTCCGTCGCCGTCTTATCATTGTCATCATGCAGTCTGACGTTGTCGATGTTTTGGCGAGACGCCCGTCGGCTCGCAATCGACTCTTTTCCACGTGATGGCGTGCCGATCGGGCTGGCAGAAGCCTGTTCTGCCCTGCAACCAACACGCAGAAAGAACCGTGCCGAGGCTCCTCGCCGCCGTGAATCGTGCTCGCCACCGCGCAGCGCACAAGGCGGCGTCGAACGAGCAGAGAGGACACTGCGGAGTAACGCTAGCGCGCTTGCTCCCCGCCTTTGCCTTACTGGACCCGCGCTGGGGACTGCACTGTAATGCGCTGCCGGTTTTCTGCCGCCAACGCGCCAACGCGCCAACGCTCCAACGCTCCAACGCTCCAGCCTCTCCAGCCGCACGACCGCCTCGTTGCGCCGCATGTGACGGAGAGCACCAAAACTGGCCGACGGCGCCCGCACCCGGCCCAAGTCTCGTCTCCCTTGCTCCCCCGGCATCATCCTGTCCTTTTTGGCGGTCCTCCTCATCACCGCATCTCTCCCCACCGGCATTGCCTGCTCTCGACGGTTCTGCACGCACACAACACACGCACACCGCCAGACCGCCTGCTCGCCCTCCTCCTCCCTGACGCCATGGGCTCTGTCACCGTCGAGGAGCTCGACGTCATCATCGTCGGCGCCGGCCTCTCGGGCATCAACTCGGCCTACCAGCTGCAGACGCAGCTGCCGGACGTCAAGTATGCCATCCTCGAGGGCCGCAACGTCATCGGCGGCACCTGGGCCTTTTGGAAGTACCCCGGCGCGCGCTCCGACTCGTCGTCGGCCGTGTTCCGCTTCGCCTGGCACCCCTGGCCGCACGACATGAGCTTCCCCGACGCGCCGCTGGTGCAGGCCTACGCCGCCGACGCCGCCCGCGTCCAGGGCATCGACCGCCACATCCGCTTCCAGCACATGGTGGGCGAGCGCGCCTGGTCGTCGGCCGAGCAGATGTGGACCGTGGAGGTCACCGACGCGGCGACCGGGCAGACGCGGCCGATGCGCGCGCGCTGGCTGATCAACTGCAGCGGCTACTACAGCTACGACGAGGCGCTCAAGGTCGAGATCCCCGGCCTCAAGCGCTTCCGCGGCGAGGTGCACCACCCGCAGTTCTGGACCGACGACATCTCGTGCGCCGGCAAGAACGTCGTGCTGATCGGCTCCGGCGCCACCGCCATCACCATGCTGCCGCACGTCGCCAAGGTGGCCAAGCACGTCACCATGCTGCAGCGCAGCCCGTCCTACGTGCTGGCGCTGCCGCGCAAGAACACGTTTACCGGCATCATGCAGCGCCTGATGCCGCGCGCCCTGGCCGACTGGATCGACTGGTACCGCCAGGCCATCCTCGAGCACCTGTTCGTCACCTACCTGCTGACGTGGCCGGCGTCCGGCCGCAAGCTGCTGCGCGCGCAGGCGCAGCGCCTGCTGCCCAAGACGGTCGACGTGGACGTGCACTTCAACCCGCGGTACCGCCCGTTTGAGCAGCGCCTGTGCATGAGCCCGGACGCCGACTTTTTCAAGGCGCTGCGGCAGGACAACTGCGACATTGAGACGGGCTCCATCGAGACGGTGACGGAGCACGGCATCCGGGTCAAGTTGAAGGGAAGAGGCGGCGGCAGCAAAGACGGGGCGGACGAGGAGGTGGTGGAGCTGCCGGCGGACATGATCATCACGGCAACGGGGCTGCACGTGGAGCTGCTCAACGGCCGCGTGCCGCTGCTGGACGGCAAGCCGGTGGCGGTCACGAAGCTGTACAGCTGGCGCAGCTGCATGGTGGAGAGCGTGCCCAACCTGTGCTTCATCATCGGCTACACGACGGGCACGTGGACGCCGGGCGCCGACGCGCACTTCCGCACCGTCATCGGCGTCATGAAGGAGATGCGCCGGCGCGGCGCGACGTCGGCGACACCGACAATGGCGCCGGAGCAGCGGGCAGCGCTGCCGAAGCTGCCGGTCATGCCCAACAGCTCTGGCTACCTGGTGCAGGCGCGCGACCGGCTGCCGATGTCGTCGGGCAAGTACCCGTGGGTGACGGGCCTCACGCTGTTCTACGACTCGTGGTACAACTGGTTCGGCAGCGTCAAGGACGGCATGGTGTACACGGTGCCGGACAAGAAGAAGCAGTAGGGGGGGGGGGGTACATGATCAGGATTTGTTCTGGAACATTGACAGAATTTTGATGCTATTTGAGAGGGGGGGTCTTGTGTGCCGCGGAACGTTTCTCAGGTTTGTCTTCTTGGATATAGCAAAGACAGGGTGATGATTACTTGGTATATATATCTTTTGTCTGCGAGAAAAGCTAGAAAACTGGAAAATGCAAAATGCGAAACGCCTTTTTGGCATGGTCCCACAGCCGTTTATTTCATAGATGCAAAGCGCAGAACATTAAAAAGGGTAGAAGAAATGCGAGCTGGTAAAACAAAAAAGGAAAAGAAGGGCAGGAGACGCAGATGGAGGGCGAGACAAGCACAGAACCAGAACAACCGTCCGATCCATCCCAAATGGGCGTCCGTACGCCGCCTTCACCACTCCAACCCAACTACCCCCCCCTCACAATAGAGACATCAAGGCCTGAAGACCGACGAGGGCGGCAACGGCGGCGGCGGAGACGGGGACGAGGCCCGCCACGGCGCCCGACGCAGCCTTGGTGGTGGAGGTGGTGCACTCGCCGGTGTAGGTGTAGTTGCCGTCGGCGGACAGGGACTGCTCGTTGGTGCCGCAGTTGGCAGCCTTGGCCATGTAGATGGCCTGGTGGTCCTGGTCAAAGACGACTGGGAGGCGGTTAGTGTGGGGGGACGAGGGGGGTAGAGAGAGAGAGAGAGAGACTTACCATAGGCGGAGCGCAAAAAGGTGTCGCCCAGCAGCGCGGTGGTCTGGTCCGAGGGAAAGGCGCCGACGGCGCACTCGCTGCCGGCCTGCCAGATGAAGTCGCTCAGGGGCACGGAGATGGTGAGGGAGCCAAAGACAAAGTCGACGGAGCCGCCCTTGCTGCCGGCATCGCAGGGCACGGTGATGGAGCCGTCGGACGCCTGCTGGACGCCGAAGCTGCCGGCCAGGTCGCTGACGACGTTCGCGGGCAGGTAGCTCAGCGTCGAGCCGCTGTCGAGCACGATGGGCATGCTGCTGTCGGCGTACGCGGTCGACTGGCTGGCGCCCGCCTTGGTGAAGCCGACGGAGTCGAGCTGGACCCAGTAGCGCCAGGGCGAGCCCGGGTCGCTGGCCTGCGGCGGCAGGTTGGTGTACTGGTACAGCGGGCCCGTGAACTTCTTGGTGTCGATGCCGCCGAAGATGACGACGCCGTTGCCAATGTTGTCGCCCACGGGGTCCTTGCCGCTCTCCGACGTGTCGGTGCCGAGCGCGAGGCTCAGCGTGCGCGAGTTGGTGGCGCCGTGCGCCGCCAGCTCGTCGACGAGGTTGTAGTAGTCGAGGTTGAAGCCGTAGCCAAAGCCGACGCCGCAGATGGGCACGGCGGCGTTGTCGCTGGCGACGGCGACGCCGAACTGCACCTGCTCCAGGACGGTATTGTCTGTTGGGGGGGTTGTCAGCATTGTCTCTCAACGGCCGGCCTGCCTCCTGCCACCGTAAGGATCCCAGACTCACTCGTTCCGGGAACGACAATGTTGTCCAGGACATAGTCGATCTCGGCCTGGCCCTTGCCGTAGGCCAGGGTGGTGTAGATCTCGCCGTCGACAAAGGAGCTCGACTTGGAGGGGTCGTAGACGCCGAGCGAGTTGCAGAAGGCCTGGCTGGTCGAGGACGTCACCGTGGAGCAGTCCGGGTCGACCCACAGCTCGTTGGAGCCCGTGTCCAGCTGCACGCGCACCGTCTGCGCCGGCGTGCCGATGCCCAGCTCGATCATGTACGCGATGTTGGTGTGGTTGTACAGCGTGGCCGAGTCGTCGCGCTTGGCCGCCTCGTTGCCGGCGCGGCGGCGCAGCGGCGGGCCCTGGTACGCCCGGCGCTCCACGATGGGGAAGCTGAGGAAGTTGGCGGTGCCGGCCGGCTCGGCGGTGCGCGGCAGCACCGAGGCCGAGGCGACCGTCAGGGCCAGAGGAAGGAGGAAGCGGGACATTGTGGGGGAATGGGAGGGGGGGAGGGAACAGGGGGAGCAGAGGGGGCAGAGGGAGACAGAGAGACGGTCTCAACGGCTGTCAAAATAAGGTTATTCAAAAAGGCGGACGAACAGAGAGGGGGCGAGGAGAGAGTGGCTGTTTATATACGACGCCAAGGTCTTGTGGTCTCGGCGCCTCGGTCCTCTCGCAACAGAAGACAGATGCAGGCCGCCGTCGAGGCCGACTAGGTGACGAGAACGGATCGAAACGAAAAAGGAGATTGCTGCATTATGGACTAGGAGAAAAGAAACCAGATGCCAAATAGGGTTAAAAAAGGGGGGGCGCACCAGTCCATGGTCCCATGCCCCATGTCCCCAAGTCAGCCGCAGCAGCCAGGTCGTCGTCCAGTACGGAGTACACGCTGGGGTAGCATCGACAAAAAAGCATATTAGGACGTCGTGTTGGACCAGGACTTTTCCTTTGCCAAGACTCCCAAGGCAGTTCTAGGGGGAAAGGCCGGGCACCCGCCGAGTCACGACAACGAGCAGAGCAAAGAGGGGGGGGGGGGGGGGGGGGGGCGGGGGGCCGGGGTGGGTGTTTTTTTTTTTGTGTTTGCCGGGCAAGTTGTGGGCAAAGCAGCCCGTGGAGGGGGCCCCGCTGGGGGGGGGTTGG
>JADHKO010000137.1:0-82708 GCA_019925425.1 Ophiostoma pallidulum
GGCCACCCCCCCGTTTATTCTACCCCCCTTTCTTTAAAAACCCCGGGGGGGGGGGGGCCCCCCCCCCCCCTCCCCGCCCCCCCCCCCCCCCCCCCCCCCCCCCTTCTAGGCAGGCACAGCTCGTCGATCGGCTTGACGGGCTTTGCATCCGCCCTCACCATTCCCCGACCACAAAAGCGGAAAGCCGCTGAGGCGACGATACCCACCGAGGGCCGTTCTCTTCGTCAGAGGAGACTCCCCCCAGAGGGCCCTAGACAGACCATCGACACCACGGCACCTGCACCTGTGTCGACAACCGCCCTGTCCGCAACTCCAACGACTGCGGACGGTGCCGAGTCCCCGCCGGCTGTTGGAGGAGTGCCAAAGTCAGTGCCAACTTTGGCGTCTCTCCAGAAAGGGCCTCCAACACCCCAGACCGCCGCATCCGTCGCCATGGATTCCGACGACGATTTCATGTCCAACCTGTCGAGCGAGGACGATGCGATGCACGACGACAGCGACAATGGAATGCTGTCAGGAGGTGAAGGTAGGCAGACCCCGCCGCTTCTCGTGCTTCTTGTGCTTCTCTGCTTCTCGTGAGTGTTGTTGTCGCCTGTTGCTAACAAACATTTGTACAACGCAGACTTTGACGACTTTGACGAGGACCCGGACGACGTCGACATGGAACTCATTAAGGATGTTGTCGCGGACGACAAACGCAAGAAAGCCTACGACGTCGATTTCAAAGTGTACGAGCCAAAGGACCTCGACAAACAACAAGAAGACCTCGTGAACGATGTCAATATGATTCTCGAGATGCGGCCCGAGGACGCGGCTATCCTCCTGCGTTACTTCCGCTGGAACCGCGAACGTCTCATTGAAGAATACATGGACCACCCAAACAAGGTCCTCGAAGCAGCTGGGCTGGGACCAAACGTTGCGCGGTTGCCGAAACTCGAGGTGATCCCCGGCTTTGTGTGCGACATCTGCTGCGAAGACGGGGAGGATCTCGAGTCCTTTGCGCTAAAGTGCGGGCACCGTTACTGCGTGGATTGCTACCGCCAGTACCTGACGCAGAAGATCCGCGAAGAGGGCGAGGCTGCCAGAATCCAGTGCCCCACGGCGGACTGCGGCCGGATCATTGATGCGAAGTCGCTCAGGATTCTCGTCACGCCCGAACTTTCCGTCCGCTACCACGAACTGCTGAACCGCACATACGTCGAAGACAAGGAGTCTCTGAAGTGGTGCCCGGCGCCCGACTGCGAGAACGCCGTGGACTGTCGCGTCAAGAAAAAGGACCTGGACCGCATTGTTCCAACGGTCGAGTGCGGATGTGGCTATCGCTTCTGCTTCGGCTGCAGCCTCAAGGACCACCAGCCTGCGCCTTGCCACCTGGTCAAACTGTGGCTGAAGAAGTGCGCGGACGACTCGGAAACCGCCAACTGGATTTCGGCCAACACAAAGGAGTGCCCCCGGTGCAATTCAACCATTGAAAAGAACGGGGGCTGCAACCACATGACATGCAGAAAGTGCAAGCACGAATTCTGCTGGATGTGTATGGGTCTCTGGTCAGAGCACGGGACGAGCTGGTACAACTGCAACCGCTTTGAGGAAAGGAGCGGGACGGAGGCACGGGACGCACAGGCTAAGTCCCGGGTGTCCCTCGAGCGCTACCTGCATTACTACAATCGCTATGCCAACCACGAGCAGTCGGCGCGGCTCGATAAGGACATCTACACGCGGACTGAGCAGAAGATGGTGCAGCTGCAGACAACGTCTGGCATGTCATGGATTGAGGTGCAATACCTCAATGCGGCTTCGCAGGCGTTGCAGACGTGCCGCCAGACGCTCAAGTGGACATACGCGTTTGCCTTCTACCTCGCCCGGAACAATGTGACGGAGATGTTTGAGGACAACCAGAAGGACCTCGAAATGGCGGTCGAAGCCCTGTCCGAGATGTTTGAGAAGCCTGTTGGCGAGCTGTCGGAAGCAAAGATGAAGGTGGACATTATGGACAAGACGGCGTACTGCAACAAGCGGCGGGTGATCCTGCTGGAATACACGGCCGACAATCTGGCGAACGGTGAGTCCAAGGCAGCATGAGAACGCGGGACAGACAGCGCACGGTGCCGGGCACAGCGGACACTTTACTGACGAGCATGGGGAACAGGTCGCTGGACGTTCAACAACGACGGGTCCACAGATTCGGCTCCGGCAGAGAGCAAAGCCGCCGCCCACGGCCGCTCCTAGCTCCGGGCAAAGCTCCGGACAGGATTCCGGAAACGAAATGTGTCCGGGGTGCATAGCATTGCGTTGTGGCACGCTGCAGTGCGCTGTGGTGTAAAGAGTGTTTGGGGTCCTGCACATTGAACCTTCTTTTTTTATAGATATCTGGACAGGGACATGTCGTCTTCACTGCACGGAGGGTGGTATTGTTTACGAGTTCGGACCAGCGTTTGCTTCGGGGCCGATGGCCCTCGGTATATCTTTGCGCCTGTTTGTTCTTTCTTTTTCGAACCTCGTCTTGGGCCTCCGAAGGGGAGTTTCGCTGCATTGGGGTCTTTGGGTCTGTTTGATTTTGTAGCCCTGCGTGTTGCGTTGTCCTTGTGCGTTGCTTTAGTATGCGAGCCGAGAACAATGCTACGATCTCGGCATCTGCCACGTTTTGCGCGCTGCGTCTTTCTATCAGAAGGGCGCACACGTGACCGGCGCCATCCGAAAGCAAATTGCCGAACCTCGACTCCGTTGTGCGTTCGGGTCGGGTGTGCTTCACGTAGCGCGCGTGTAGTGGGCGTTTTCGTCTTCGGGACTGGGGACGAAGGTCTGCCGAGCCCTGCGAGTCCAGGCGGGGCCGGGGCAGGCCCAAAAACTGCGCTGTAGAGACCACATGCCGCTAGCGCGCTGGTTTGCCGAAGACAGTGCGAGGTCGGAAGGGGGGGGGGGCAGAGGCCCAGAAAGGGAAGGAGCCAGCCAAGCTTACGGGGCAAAAGCCGCAGTGTAAGACACGCAGTCTTCGGCGCGCGCTGTTGTGCGGTTCATCCAGCCGTCCTGCGAGCACGCGGTGCAGCGAGGCAGACCATCGCAGCATCGGGATGGGGCGCCGAGCTGCAGACGTCGCATTCTGGACGGAGGGTTCTGGACGGGGGATAGTGACGGGGGGTTGTGGACGGAGGGTTTCGATGACGGATTGGTATTGCTTTTGGTGTTTTCTTCTTTTCTTTCTTTCCTTCCTTCTTTCTTTCTTTCTTTCTTTCTTTCTTTCTTTCTTTCCTTCCTTCTTTCTTTTCCTCCTCTACTTCTCTCCCTCCTCCGTTTCCTCCCCCTCCCGCCTCCGCTCTTCCTCGTGCTCCGCTCTCCTGCACAAGCCCCCCGCCGATTTGATTCCTCGCCTCTTCTTTGTTTGCTCTGGGGTCGTCGGGCTGTCTCCTTCACCACTCGGAGGCAGCGCACGGGAGTAGCGGACTAGCCCATGCTCCACGCTTAAAGACGCCGTTCCTGGGCGAATTGTTATTCCCAGCTTCGTATTAATCCTCCACGCCTCTCTTGTACTGGTTTGTCGTACCTCTCACACGCAGTCGAGCTGTGGCGTCTCTTCCTTTTCTGTTTCTTTTTTCTCTCTTTTATTTTCTTTCTCTTTTTTGGGGGGCTCCTTTTACCTTCCCTCATCAGCGACACCCCCTCCAGCTCTGCCACCATGAGTTCAGCTGTGTCTTGTCTGAGAAGCCTTCGGGCGTACTCAAAATACGGCACGAATGTAAGTCGGCGCCGGCGCCGTCGCCGTGGAACTACCTCCCCCCCCCCCCCCCCCCACCAATTTTGGCCCGCCGCCGCACCCTTTGATAGCTAACAACCCTGGCAGCATGCCGCCCTCCTTGCCCGCGCCTTCTCGGCCACGGCTCGGCGACCCGAGATCAACAAGGTGTACCCGTCGGCGGCCGAGGCCCTCAAGGACATGAAGCCCAACTCTACCGTCCTTTGCGGTGGGTTTGGCCTTTCGGGCGTGGCAGATACACTGATCGACACCGTTGCCGCCATGCCGCACATCACGGGCCTGACGGCGGTCTCCAACAACGCCGGCACCGACTCCGGCGGCCTCGGCAAGCTCCTGCAGTCGCGGCAGGTCAGCAAGATGATCGCCTCGTACATTGGCGAGAACAAGACCCTGGAGAGGATGTACCTCACGGGCGAGGTCGAGCTGGAGCTGACGCCACAGGGCACGCTGGCCGAGCGCTGCTCGTCGGGCGGCCGCGGCATCCCCGCCTTCTACACACCCGCCGCCCTCAGCACCGTCGTGCAGACAGGCGAGCTTGCGCTGCGCAACAACCCGGACGGCACCCCGGCCCAGTACTCCACGCCCAAGGACGTGCGCGTCTTCAACGGCAAGGCCTACCTGCTCGAGCAGAGCATTGCTGGCGACTATGCCTTTGTCAAGGCGTACAAGGCCGACCGCCTGGGCAACTGCCAGTTCCGCCTGTCGGCGCACAACTTCAACGGTGCCATGGGCCGCAATGCCAAGATGACCATTGTCGAGGCCGAGCACATTGTGGAGCCCGGCGAGATCCCTCCCGAGACCGTGCACCTGCCGGGCATCTACGTGAAGCGCGTCGTGCAGAGCACCTCGCCCAAGCTCATTGAGAAGCGCGTGTGGACGCTGGACGCCGCCGAGGCGGCCGAGGCGGCGAAGAAGACGCTGGGCACGGGCGACACGGCGGCGAAGCGCGAGCGCATCGTGCGGCGTGCGGCCAAAGAGTTCCAGAACGGCATGTACGCGAACCTGGGCATCGGCATGCCCATGCTGGCGCCCAAGTTTGTGCCGTCCGACGTCGAGGTGCAGCTGCAGAGCGAGAACGGCATCCTCGGCCTCGGGCCGTACCCGCGGAAGGGCGAGGAGGACCCGGACCTGATCAACGCCGGCAAGGAGACGGTCACGCTCAACAAGGGCGCGTCCGTGTTCGGCAGCGAGGAGAGCTTTGGCATGATCCGTAGCGGCCGCGTCAACCTGACGATGCTGGGGGCCATGCAGGTCAGCGCCCACGGCGACCTGGCCAACTGGATGCTGCCGGGCAAGGTCAAGGGCTTTGGCGGCGCCATGGACCTGGTCAGCAACCCGAGCGCGACAAAGGTGGTGGTGACGATGGAGCACACGGACAAGAAGGGCAACCCCAAGATCGTCAAGCAGTGCGCGTTCCCGCTGACGGGCAAGGCGTGCGTGTCGCTGATCATCACGGAGCTGGTGAGTGCTTTCCTCTTTCTCTCTCTCTCTCTCTCTCTCTCTCTCTCAACGTTTCTCCCTCCCCTGCCAAGTGCTAACCAAATGTAGGGTGTCTTTAAAGTCGACCTCGGCAAGGGCATGACCCTGATCGAGATTGCCGACGGCGTGACGGTGGACGAGATCCGGAGCAAGACCGAGGCGCCCTTTGAGGTCGCCGACGACCTGAAGCCCATGCTGTAGTGCGCTTTGGAGGGGACCTTGTGTGCCTCGTGCTTTGTGCCTTGTGCTTTCTTCTGTGAGGTTTTCGTCTTGGCTAATGGCCAAACAAATGTGGCATCGGAGGCCTGGACTGCGTCGTGAATGCTGTGCCCCTGGTACTCTAGGATACGAATGAAATATGAATAAAAGTAAAACGAGCCATAAAAAGAAAGAAAAAAAAGTAATCACCGCTCCTGTGCCTGATATGATGTATAGTCAAACTGAGGATGGAAAAGGCACGATGCAATATGCTTCTCACGACACATCAGCTCTGCGCGCAAAACGGTCGCCTTTGCAAGGGGTCTTCCGCGGCCCGTCCTGGCGCGACCACCCTTGGGCTTCAACTCTTCATCCCCAATCTAACAGAAAATAGAAAAACAGAGAACAGAATCTCGACGAGTCCGAGTTCCGAATCTGGAAAACACTGCAAGTGTAAATGTGGCCCTCCAGCCCCTGTCTATTTGGCGACTGGCCGTGTTGGGGCGGATTTCGCGATTGCTAAACAAGACGGAGCATCAAACAGCTGCCCCGCGCGTCGAGCTCCCAGACCTGCGGCGATCCCAGGGACCACGCGCTGCTCTTCACGGGCGCAGTGCCGGCATGGCGGACATCATTGACGCCGACCCCGAGGCCAAGCGCGCTCGGGGACGCCTCAGGCGACGCGGCTGGCCGAAGAGAGGCCCTCGTCCGCTGGCCGCCATGGCCTTGACCGTCCTCGCGCAGAACTGCGATGCGCTCGGCCCGGAGCATGTTGCGCCTCTCAGCGAGAGGCAACGCGCGACCCTCGCAAAGGCCATCCGACAAAGGTAGGACTGGGCGATCGTGCCGGCACCGACTGTCTGCTTCCTCTACTGATTTGTCTGCCGCCTAGTCGCGACCTCTCCTTGCATCTGTGGAGGCTGCTTCTCCCGGCCCAGCCTCACGGAGCCCTCCCCTCCTCCTCCTCTTCCTCCCCCCCCGCCGCAGCTGTCGGGCCGGCCGCTGTACCGTCGCGGCCTGCGCAGCTCTTCTGCTCCCAGACGCGGAGCCCGGCGGACCAGCTCAGCACCTACGTCGCCTCGCTCACGGCGCCTTCAGTGGAGTTCATCGTCCACATTCGGATCATGGCGTGCAACAATGCACACTTTGGTCACGCCGAGCTCGTGACGCTGGCGAAGATGCCGAACCTGGGGGTGTTGGAGATGATTGAAATCTCACCAAACAGGAACGAGACGTGGGAGCCGTCGGTCCACGAGTACCAGCCAGACCGTGGGGGCCCGCTGCACGACGGGGTCCAGGCCACCGATCGGCTGCTCGGGGCTTGGAGCTTGACGGAACCGGAGCCGTTCCCAGCCCTGCGTGTGCTGCGGCTACGGGGCTGCTGGAGCGACAGTCTGACCCAGCTGAGCCTGAGGTATGCCGGCGCGTTCCCGCTGCTGGCACACTTTGACGTCTCTGTCGAGGTTTACTGGCCCAGCGACGACGCGAACAAGAAGCCGCCGGCTGGGCACGGCGGCCCGCGTGGTGCATGGTCCCAGGTACACCGGTTCGCGCAGGAGTCCAACTGGACCGCCTACACCGACCACAAGGAGGGTTTCCAGTACGACCTGCAAGGGCAAGCCGCGGCTACGGACGACGGCGCCAGCTGCCCCGCCGTCACCCTCAACATGGTCGAGAAGGACAGCGTGCCCTACAAGTCCATGCACTGGGGTGCTCGGCTGTATTCCTTTCTGAAAGACGAGGGCTACGACGAAACCAAAGGACCAGTGCAGCTCGCCAGGTACGTTGCGACAAAGGGCGGACGAGGCGGAGGGCCCATCACCCAGGATTTTGCACTGGTGAGCCTGGGGGTCGACCGGGTGCTCAAGAGCAGATCCGGTGGATCCGGGCCGCGCGACAACAGGACGTTCTGCTTTGTCCGGACCAAGGAAGCACTCGAGAGACAGGCCGCCACGAGACGCCAGTGCCGGCTTGACAAGCTGGCCGCAGCGCAGAGCAGGGCGGCACAAAGGGCGCGACAGGTGACGACGACGGCGACAACGGCCGGGCTGAAGCGACGAGGCACGACGGACGACGACGCGGACGAAGACGAGGGCGAAGACGAGGACGAAGACGAGGGCGCGGGCAGCCGAGACGGAGGTGCCACCCGACCATTGCCGCTGGCGAAGAGGCGTGTGCGCGGGCCCGTCGGCGTCGGCGAGCTTCTCAGACAGTATTCGACCGGGGCGTGAGGCAGGCTACGGAACTGCTACGTGAGCACAGGGCAGTCACAGACTGCGACAGTGCTGGTCAGAGGCAGCAAGGGTTTGTATCGACAACATCGTTTATCGTGGTGCCACAGTTCCTCCCTCGAAAGGAAGAAAAACACGCATGAACACCCCAAGGGTCAGTTGTCGACGCGTCGAAAAGAACGACATTCCTCTCTCCTCCGCTTTCCCCTCCAGGGCCTGCAACGAAAAATGCTAAAGCCAGAGTGAATAGGAAGGATTGTGTTTTATGTTTTATGATGAGGAACAAAAGGAGGAAAAAGGGAGAGTGTGGGAGCGAAAAAACCGGCGCGGCGATGTTTTTATGGAGGTCTGGAAAATATCTAAAGTGGGGCGAGACTGCTTAGTCAATTGCATACTAGTCGGGAACTTTAGTGTTCGCTTAGTTTCATACGACCGCACGATACAACGATGCGCGAGATCAACGGACGCTGGGGCGGCGGCTGTGACATACGGAGTACTAACCTTCGCACGCTTGCTCCGCACAACGGCCACCTGGTCTGCTTGGGCAGACACGCATTGCTTCTTCGTGTGGGGCTCCTGCTCCTCCTCCTCGCAATAGGACGTAGTGCATAAACACCCGCTGCCCTGCAGACAAGCGGCAGGCCCGTCATGCAGGCCGCTGTCGTGTGCATCTGCTCTCCCCCTCCTTTCGTGGCCCCTCGTTGACTCGTCCGCGGCACTGCAGCCTGCGGTCGACAAGGCGTATCCCATGACGATCGATGCCAGCATGGAGTGGACGGTGCGTTGAGGGCACGGCGGCCCGCGGTCTTTGTGACGTGTCTGGTCACGTGCGCCACAAGGTCGCGCTGCCCTGACTTTCTGTATGCCTGTGACTGGCTGCAGCGGCTGCGGCTAGCGTGGCGACGGGCGGGCTCCCACTGCAGATCCATTGTTTAACAGGTCTTGTTAGGCACAACTGCGTTGCTCCCCGCGCCTCTGCCCAGAGCGATCCTTGAAAAATCTACCCCTCCGTGCAGTGTCGTGTCCATATAAAGCATCCAAAGCCTGCCCCTCTTCTGAGCTGTTCGGCCCTGTTCACATTGCAGACACTCCCGCTTCCCGGCTCCTTCGCACTCTCCGACCACATCGTTGCTGTCTGCAACTGTTGCTTTTCAAAGAGCCCTTTCTCCTCCTTCTCCCCCTTTGCTTCCTTTCTACCTACGCTTCACTATGGCCAGTGGACAAGCTCCTGGCGCAAACTCGCGCGGGCGTGGTGGCAAGTTCCGCAAGTTTACTCGTGGTGGTAAGGAACCCCCCCCCCCCCCCTGTTCTCCTGGGCCTCTCTTGCCTTCTTACTTTCTTGCTTTCTTGGCACTCGGTTTGCTGACGACGGGCTCCTGCAGGCGGCAAGCACTTCTCCCGCGACCTGCGTCCCGTTGACGCCGAGGGCAACGAAATCAGCATGTGGGCTGAGGGTGCGCAGAAGAAGCGCGGCACCGGCGACGAAGAGGAGTCTGAAGAGGACGAGTCGGAGGAGGAGGACGACGAGTCGGACGGCGATGCCCCGACAACGGCCGGCGCCGTAGCGGCTGGCGCCGAGTCGCGTGAGGACCGCAAGAAGGAGAAGAAGGCCCGGAAGGAGGCGGCCATTGCCCGTGCCAAGGGCCAGGCCGTCCAGGTTGGCGACCTGCCGTCGAGTGACGAAGAGAGCGACGACGAAGACCTGCCCGAGAACCCAAACCATTCGCGGGCGGCACGCAACCAAACCAACCCGGTTGCGAAGAACGCCGAGGTGGACGAAGCGGCCGAGGCCGTTAAGAACCTGGCTGTTGGCGCGACACCGACGACGCGCCGGGAGCGCGAGTCGTTCGAGGCCCTGCAGGCCAAGGAGCGGTACCGCAAGCTGCACGAGCAGGGCAAGACGGACGAGGCCAAGGCGGACCTGGCGCGCCTAAAGGTGATCCGGGAGAAGCGCGAGGCGGAGGCGGCGCGGAAACAGGCGGAGAAGGAAGAGCGGGACGAAATCGACAAGGCCCGGAGGGACGAGATCGAGGCAAGAGAGGCGAAGAAGCGGGAGGCAGCCCTTGGCAAGCCCAAGAAGGCAAAGAAGTAGAGCCCCCTCCATCCGCACATATTCACATATTCATACCGGGCTGCGGTCCCTTGTAGCTGGTCAAAGTCCATAAATATCCGCCCGTCTCGTGGAGCGTAACGCCAGAGCCATGCCGTTGCATCAAAACTTTTGCGGCTTTCCCCTTCGGTGACCAGAACAGTCCATATGTGCGTAGAACCCCCCAAGCCCCCAAACCTCCCACAGAAACCACAAGAGTGGAAATGTACAGGATCCAAAACCGCCACCAGAGTCTCTTCCACATGCTACATGCCGTAGAGGCCGTCTGTGCCAACAGTCTCGGCCCACAGCTTGTCAAAGTCGACACCCTTGGCCGCGAACTCGTCGCGCACCTGGTTTGCCACTTCGGCCTGTCGCGGCGCATCGCCAATGCCGCCGGGCCGCGTCACCTCGAACTGGATAATCTCAATCCACCGGTAAAAGAGGTCCTCTTTGCCCAGCGCCGTGAGCGCATCACGGAACGCAAAAACCTGGCGGCGGCGCTGGTCATCGGCAGCTGCCCCGGCTCCGCCCGCGCCGGCCACCTGCTGGTCCACGGTCAACCAGCCGTACTCGTCGTGGTACAGCAGCGCGAATGCGGTAAACGCCTCGAGCGCCAGCTCCTTCTTGTCCACCAGGTGTGTTGCCCACACCATCATGTCCCAGTCCAGGTCCCAGTTGCCATCCATGGTCAAGTAGCCCGTCTTCTGCTGGGTCAGCAGCGGCGACGCGGCCTGGCTGATGTGTGCGATGAGCAGGCGGCGTGCGTCCTTGTCTTTGACAAAATCCAGCTTGGCGGGCGTGCCGTTGCTGCTGCCGGCGCTGCTGCCTTCGGCCGGGCCATCCACACCCGCGGCATTCTTTGCCGACGAGTACCAGTCGCGGCTCCGGCGAATGTAGATCTCCTTGTCGCGGAATCCGACCTGCAGCCGCCAGCCAACAGGGTTGCCGTGCTTGGCGCCGAAGCAGAACTCAATGGGCCACGGCCACACAAACACGGCCAGAACCAAGTCCAGCATAAACGTAAAGCCACGGCGCAAGATGACGGTCGTGAGCTGCGCCCATGATAGATCCTTGGCCACGAGCGTGGTGGCATTGGGCGTGCCGAGCGCAGTCTCGATCAGCTGGAAGTAGTAGGGACCGATGTACCACACGCGCAACGCGAACAGCAGCACGACGCCGATGTTCATAAGCACGGGCACGCTGAAGATCCTGCGCTTGAACGAGGCCGGCATGCTGTCGATGTGAGCAATGTAGCAGTGGCGCGTGGACAGCCGGTCGTAGAAGGGCTCGAGGCTCAAAGGGGCTTTCTTGAAAGGGGCGGGCGGATCAGCGCTGAACGCCTCGGCTGCTTTGCGGGCGCCGGACGCCTTGCCGGCACGCTGCTTGGCAGGCATGGTGGCGGAGGGGACGGTTCGAGGGCCTGGCCGATCGGTCGAGCCGGAAGCCGCGGAGGAAGGGTGGCCGGTCGAGGAGAAACGGGAAAGACAGGCGACGGGCGACGGGCGACGACTCCAGCCCACCTGGGAAAGGAAGCGGCCGTTCTGAGACGCTGGAGCTGCAGCGTGCAGAGCCAGTGCCTGTTGAGCGGTGGTGGTCAAGCAAGAGGAGAAGGAAAAGGGACGGCTCGCTGGGAGAAGGAGGCGAGACGTCGAGAAAAACACCGTTGCACCAGCACGCGCATTATTAGTAGTAAAGATAGGGATGCATAAGACATTATAGTGTGGGCCAGGCCTGTCCGGCTCGCGGGTGCCCTAAGGACACGGCGAAAATTAGGGGCCGTCGCCTACACTCTCGTTATGTGCATATCGCGTCTAACGGCTTCAGTGGCGCCAAAATTTCGCTGCATCGATGCGACAGAGCTCCCCATGGAACTGCCGAGCGCCATGCCAACCATTCCGTCGCCATGATACGACGGGACCTCTACGCGGTAAGACCGTGAATGCACACCCCTGCAACCCGGAGAAAATATGGCTGGCTAACCCCCGGCAGCGCGCCCGACGGCCAGACCTGTCGGTCCGTCTGCTGACCCGGCCTCAGCGTCTGGCGGCTCCATCGCCAAGCTGTCCCTGCCCACCGCAGCAGAGGTGGTACGCCCAAGACCAGCCGCAGAGGCTCGACCGGACCTCCGGCCCCTTTAGCAGGCAAAGCGGCGGGCCCCCTTCGTCCCCCTTCAGCAGGCGGAATGAACCGGCACCTCTGCGTGCGCGGCCGACCGAGGGCAAAGAGAGCCCGTTTCGACCGTTCAAAGACAACCAGATCAGCTCGTCCAGGCCTCCACGACCGCCCCAGCCCCTCAACTTCAATGGCCCGCCGCGGAGGGATGGCCCGGCCGCTAGCCCCGGCAGCCCCGGCGGCCCCGGCGGCCAGGAACGAGAATGGAGACAGTTAGACCAGCGGCCTTCTGCCCCGGGCCGGGGCCGTCGTGTCCTGGGTCACTCGCCCATATCACGGTCCAACCTGCAGCAGCCAGGCCCACTCAGCCAGCTTGCCAGCAACATTGTACAGCCCATCCAGCCCGCCTCCTCCCTGGGATATGAACCTATCCGCAGGGGCCCCAGCAATGCAATCACGAAGAAACCACAGAAGAGCGGGAGTTTCTGGTCGGAGCTGGAGGCACGAGTTGGCCGTGGCAAGGAGGGGCCCGGCGATGGACGACACAGAAACGCGGGCGCTCAGATACAACGCCAGAGAGGGCCGCAGCGACAGGACGGGGCACGGGCTGGCACAGACGACTGGTCCCGGCAAGACCAGCCAGGGCTGCCAGCCCTGGCTGAATTTGACGCTGCTGTTCCAGACTTCATTCGCCCCCCCCCGGAGGATGACGTGCCCGCTGTCTTTGAGCGCCATAGAAAACCTCGCAAGGAGAAAGCGCAAATGGCCAAGCCGAAACCCAGGGCACGGCGACAAAACAACGACTTTGAGGACGAAGACGACGACTACTTCGAAGCAGAAGAGAGAGGCGAGGAGCGGCGCCGCCGCAAAGAAGAGAAAAAGCGTCGCAAGGGACAGCAAGCTGGTCCCATGCCGATTCTTCTCCCCGAGTTCATCAGTGTTTCCAACCTGGGCTCTGCCCTGCGCGTGAAGCCGCACATCTTCCTGCGGCAGCTGGCCGAGCTGGGCTTTGACGACGTCTCCCTGGAGAGCATAATGACGGGCGAGACGGCTGCACTGGTTGCCCAAGAATATGGCTACGAGCCCACCGTGGACAGCGGCGAAGCGGTCGACCTGAAGAGCAGCCCCTTGCCACAGGACCCGTCAACGCTGCCCGAGCGCCCGCCGATTGTGACGATCATGGGCCACGTCGACCACGGCAAGACGACGATGCTGGACTGGCTGCGCAAGTCGTCTGTGGCCGCACAGGAGCACGGCGGAATCACACAGCACATTGGCGCCTTCTCCGTCAAGCTGTCCAACGGCAAGCAGATCACGTTCCTGGACACGCCGGGCCACGCCGCGTTTTTGACCATGCGCCAACGCGGCGCCAACGTCACAGACATAATTATCCTCGTCGTGGCCGCGGATGACAGCGTCAAGCCGCAGACTCTCGAGGCCCTCAAGCACGCGCGCACGGCCAAAGTGCCCATCATCGTGGCGATCAACAAGGTCGACAAAGACGAGGCCCGCGTCGAGCAAGTCAAGGCCGACCTGGCACGGAACGGTGTTGAGATTGAAGATTTTGGTGGCGATGTGCAAGTGGTCTGCGTCAGCGGCAAGACTGGCCAAGGCATGGATGATCTCGAGGAGAACATCCTGACTCTGTCCGAGATCTTGGACGTGCGTGCGGCGGCCGACGGCATGGCTGAGGGCTGGGTGCTGGAGTCGAGCGTGAAGTCGGTCGGCAGGGCTGCATCCATCCTCGTGAAACGCGGCACCCTGCGAAAGGGCGACATTGTCGCTGCTGGCACGACGTGGGCCAAGATCCGCGCGCTGCGGAACGAGGCCGGGGCAGAGATTGCCGAAGCCCCCCCGGGGACGCCCGTGGAGATTCTGGGCTGGAAGGACCTGCCTGACGCGGGCGACGAGGTACTCCAGGCCCCCAACGAGGCGCGCGTGAAGGAGGCGATCAGCTACCGCCAGGAGATCAAGGGCCGCGAAAAGGCCGCCTCGGAGCACGAGGCCCAAGAGCGGAAAGACAGGGAGAATGCCGTCCTCGCAGAGGCCGCAGCTGCTGCCAACCCCGAGCTCCAGAAGCGCAGAAGAAGAGGCGCGCCCGCTCCCGACGACAGCGCAGACGCAGCGGTAGAGAAGGACCAGGGCCCGATTTCCGTGACCTTTACTGTCAAGGGTGATGTGATGGGCTCTGTGGAGGCGGTCTGTGCAGCCATTATGGAAATCGGCAACAACGAAGTACGCCCGGTCGTGCTGCGCTCGGCACCGGGCGCCGTGACAGAGTCCGACGTCGAGCATGCAGCGACAACGCAGAGCACCGTGATCAACTTCAACTCGCCCCTGCAGGGCGGGATCAAGAAAAAGGCCGAGGACGCAGGCGTGGCCATCTTGGACCACACAGTCATCTACCACCTGATCGACGACATCAAGGACCGGCTGTCGGCGCAGCTGCCGCCGACGATCACGACCAAGGTTCTCGGCGAGGCAGAGGTGCTGCAGGTGTTTCCGATCAACCTGCACGGCCGCGTGTACAAGAACATTGCCGGCTGCCGTGTGCGGAACGGGTCCGTGACGCGTGGCGCCATGTACCGAGTCTTCCGGAACAACGAGAAGATCTTTGAGGGTGAGCCCCCGTTTCCGCCCCCCCCCCTCCTTCTCCCTATTTTTTTCTATAAAACGCAGTCTTCTTACTGACACACACAGGCAAACTCGAGGCTCTCAAACAGGGCAAGAAGGACGCCAGCGAGATGCGCAAGGGCACCGAGTGCGGCGTGTCGTTTGAAGAATGGGAGGATGTCAGGGTCGGGGACAAGATCCAGGCCTTTGAGGAGATTCGCGAGAAAAGGTGGCTGTGATGGAGATGGCCGTCTGGCTGCCGTCCGCGAGTGCGGGGGGGTGCATCTGTAAATAATGTACTATAGAGACTTACACATCTACAGGCGGGCGCTGCATGTACAAAACACAAAAGAAGGGACGTTTGGGATTTTTGTTTTCGTTATCAAGAAGCGGCCGGGCATATGAGAGGGATCAGGACGGGTCATTTGATGTTTTACAATACCAATACCGCTTCTCAAGTACGAACTGCTTTTCGGGCTGTGACCCTCGCTGGTTATGTTCTCGTGATATCAGTTTTATGCCGGTTGTATTCGTCTTGTACATGCCAGGGCCATGCCTGTTGAGCCGCCCTCATCCCCTCCCGCTTGCTGGCACAAAGTTGGACGTAAATGTGCGTGTCGATATCGCTGCTCGGGCCTTTTCCTTCTTCAGTTTTGCCAGCCCAGTGTGGTCTGTCACGGGCGTCGCCATGATGATCTGGTCCAGCTCCAGGTCGTCATCGGCACTGCCTTCGCCGTCGTCGTCGTCGTCCTCGCCGTCTTCTGACGAGCTGTATTGTTGCTCGTTGTCCGAGTCTGGTTCCGCGTCGACGTCGGGCCGCAGCTGGCCCGGCCGTGGGACGACCTCGGGCGGCTTCTTCAGCTCCTTCTGCGTCCTCTCGGCCGTGTTCGCAAAGGGTTTGGAGGCCAGCACCTTCCGGCGGATCTCCTCCATTGCGGCATCGTCATCGCTGTCGTCGGAGATGGCGAACGGGTCTCTGTCGTCTTCGTCCTCGGCGAGGAGGTTGCCGCCATTCTTTTTCGCGGCCCCGCTGCCGTCACCGCGCTCGTCTTCGCCGCTGCCCTCGCTCTCGCTCTCGCTCTCGCCCTCGCCGTCGTCGTCGTCATCGTCGCCCCCACCGCCAACGCCCCGCAAGTTGGCGTTGCCGCCCTTCCACATGTCGGCCGCACTCACACTGCCGCCTTGGCGACTGTCGCTGTACTCTTGTTCCAGCTGGGCCATCCAGTCCTCTTCAGCCTGCTTGACGGCGTCCGCATCCGTGCATGCCGCGTACTTGTCGAGGAGCGAGCGGTTGATGTCGAGAAACTCCTCGCCGTACGAGAAGGGTGCCAGCACGGCCGCTGCCCACTCCGGCTGCCCGCAGATGTAGAATGCGGCGGCCAAGGCCTCGACGCAGTTGAGCCGCCACGGCTTGCCGTAGTTGACGGTGTTGGCGGCCACCAGGTACGGCAACAGCCGCTCGCACTTCCCGCCGACCTTGTTCCACTGCACCTCCTTGGTGCGGGCCCAGGAGCACTCCACGACGGCGGCGCCGAACTGGGCCAGCAGCGCGCTGTCGGCCGGGCTGACCACCAGGCGGCCGTTGGGGGTGATGACGACGCCGGCGTGGCGCTGGCCGAGGTGCAGCTCGCGCATGAGGCCGAGTCTCATGAGCTTCTTGCCGGAGCAGCGCTTGGGGTCGCAGTGGCCGAGGTCCCAGCAGGCGGCCTTGAAGGCGGGCCGGCGCGATGCAGCACTGCCGTCGCCGCCGTCGCCGTCGCCGTCGCCGTCGTTGCCGCCCCGCCGTGCCGGGCCGGGTCCGGACCGCGGCGGGCCATGGAACTTTTTGCCCTTGCCGTGGAAGTTGTCCTTCTTATGCCGGACCATGGTGCAGCGAGCAGGGGCTGGGCGTGTGTGCGTGGAGGGGGGGTCTTGTGCTGTTTTCGAAGCCGTTCCAGTGGTAGATTTTGGGGTTTATCGCAATCGGCGATCTTGTCTTTGACGGTTTCGGTGGGGGTGGACTGCGCCGTGTCAAAGACAGTGCGTAAAACCAATGCACGGTGCATCTGCCAGCTCCCCACCACCGGCCCCATGGTGAGGCGTTGCGCCGCAAAACGGCTGGGAGCGTCCGCGAAGCTTCCCCTCCCTCCCCTCGACGCAGCACCCTGACAGCCACAACGGACGGGCACTGGCGCCGTGAACAGCACACCACACCGACGACCGACGCCTCCGGCAATGCCTCTCATTGATAGACGCTAAGCATTTTTCTGGAGGACCTTTGACGCCGCCCGCGCCGCCTGTCGGAGCACGAAAGACCAGGCAGCCGGCAAACGGCAAACGGCAAACGGCCGACGACAGCAATCTGCACGGCCGATCCGCCCACGACCATCGACGCCCGCCGCCATGGAGGCCTCGTCTGCCCGCTATGCCGCGCGCGACCGCTGGAGCGAGCCTGCGTCCGCGGCGCCGTCGCAGCTGCAGCGCTTCATCCAGAGTGCCTGCAGCCCCGAGAACTACGAGCCCAACCTGGCGCTCAACCTCGAGATTGCCGACCTGATCAACTCCAAAAAGGGCTCGGCGCCGCGCGAGGCTGCCACGACGATTGTCGGCTACATCAACCACCGCAACCCCAGCGTGGCCTTGCTGGCGCTGAGCCTGCTCGACATCTGCGTCAAGAACTGCGGCTACCCGTTTCACCTGCAGATCAGCACCAAGGAGTTTCTCAACGAGCTTGTTCGGCGCTTCCCCGAGCGCCCGCCGGTCCGTCCCACGCGCGTGCAGCTCAAGATCCTGGGCGCCATCGAGGAATGGCGCGGCACAATTTGCGACACGAGCCGCTACAAGGAGGACCTGGGCTTCATTAGGGACATGCACCGGCTCCTGTCGTACAAGGGCTACACGTTCCCAGAGGTCCGGCGGGAGGACGCCGCTGTGCTGAATCCGAGCGATGTACGTTGACGACCCGTCCCGTCCCCTTTCCCCTTCCTTTGTCTTCTTTCGTCTCGGACGGCCATCCTAACAACGTGCCGCAGAACCTCAAGTCCGCCGAGGAAATGGAAGAGGAGGAGAAGGAAGCACAGGCTGCCAAGCTCCAGGAGCTGATCCGCCGAGGCACGCCCGAGGATCTGCAAGAGGCGAATCGCCTCATGAAAGTCATGGCCGGCTTCGACACGCGGTCCAAGGTCGACTACCACGCCAAGGCCGCGGAAGATGTGGCCAAGATCCAGCAGAAGGCGGCCTTGCTCGAGGAGCGGCTTGCCACGTTCGAGCCGGGCGCCGACACCATGAAGGACGGGGATGTCTTTGAGGAGCTCGCGTCCGCCCTGTCCAGTGCCCAGCCCAAAATCCAGAAGATGATTGTCGAGGAGTCGGCGGACGACGAGGCCGTGGCCCGTCTGCTCAACATCAACGACAGCATACATCGCACCGTCGAGCGGTACAAGCTCCTGAAGAAGGGCGACGTCGAGGCTGCCAACAAGATTGCACAGGGCGGCCCCGTCCCCAGCGCCGCCGGCGGAGGAGGAAAGGCCGCGCCGGCCGCGCAGGAGGCGTCTCTGATCGACCTGGACGGAGACTTTCCGACGGGCGGCGACGCACAGCCATCGAACGGCGCCAGCGGAGCGTCGACCTCCCCATCCCAGGCCACCGGCATCGAGAGCGACCTTCTGGGGCTGTCCTTTAGTGAGCCGGCGACCAGCTACGGCAGCGCGTCACGAGGGGGCATTGCTCTGGGCTTTGGGGCGAACAACAATGTCCCAGGGCCGGCCCTGTTGTCCTCGGTCATGCAGAGCAACAGTGCTCGGGGGCCGGTTGTAACACCCTCGCCGTCCGCATCGCCGCTTCCACCGACCGTGGCCGCCGCCTCCACGAACGCCTTTGCGTCCTTGTTTTCTCCCGCCGCACCGGCTACCATGTCCCAGTCGAACACGCCACAGCCCAGCTTCCAGTCCTCTGCCTTTGCACCTCCAAAGTCGGCCTCTGCTGATCCCTTCGCTGCGCTGGCGTCACCCAAGTTCCGGCCGTCCGCGTCTACCAGCCCTGCCCCGGCCGCGCCCGCGCCCGTGGCTGCTGCAGACGACAACGAGTGGTCTTTTTCGTCTGCGCTGCCTACGGAGACCGCCGCTTCCAAGCCAAAGGAGTACCGTGCCGTGATGGGCAACGGACCTGTCAAGATCGACCTGTATGCAACACGGCGGCCGGACGCGCCGGCTGCTATCCAAGTTGCGTTTGTGTTTTCGAACTCGTCGTCACAGCCGGTTACCGAACTGCACTGCCAGACGGCTGTTACAAAGGTAGGGACATCGGAAGGCACACTGCCGTTTCTGCACCCCAAATCGCCGAGCGAGTCTATTGCTCTGCCACGTATTCTAACACAGCCTTGCTTTAGGCCTTTGAACTGAAGCTGCAGCCGCAGTCCGGCCGCCAACTCGAGCCACAGCAGGCGCGCGGTGTCGTGCAGTCAATGGAGGTGTGGCACGCGCACGACAAGAGCCGCAAGGTCGAGTCGATCAAGCTCCGGTGGCGGCTGTCGTACTGCTTGGGCGACGAGAAGAAAATGGACACGGGGGAGGTGCCAGCGTTTGAGCTGGTATAGGACGGGGCCGGGCAGCCTGCCCAGGACGCAGGAAGAACAGTGAGGGGGAAGACGGAGAGTTTGCCGAACGTTGAGCCGAGCCGGGGCAGAAGGGGGAGGGGGGGAAGAAGAGGGAGGCCATTTTGGAGCGCTGCACTTTGGTTTTGTCCTTTCCCAGCAAAAGTCAGAAAGACGTACGATACGAAGTAGACGGAGGCGTCATTTCCTGTTCTGTCCGACCTGTATCTACGCGTAACCATGTTTGGCTGCTTCCCAGTCCAAGATGCTGCTGGTTCTACCGTTGCTGCAGAGGACTAAGCCCCTCCCAGAGTGCAGAGAGCAAAAAAGAAAAAAAAGAAAGGAAAGAAGGAAAACAAATGCCTTCGAATGCCTCCCCCGGGTGGGCTTGAACCACCAACCTTTAGATCGCCAGGTCTCGGCGGAGCATAACAGTCTAACGCGCTATCCAATTGCGCCACGGGGGATATTGCTGTGGATGAGGAATCGCAGCCACTGTCCAGAGCCATAAAGCAGTGGACGATGAGACGGGGCTGTGAAAAAAAACACGAAATATTAATATGGAGTCGTCCGAACGATCGTGGGCCGATAGGGCCCACTTTTCTGGTGGTGGTGGCAGCCCGCTTGTCGTTGGCCTGCTCGACCGCGCACCGTCACCACAGAGAAACAGTATGCCAGCTTGCCGGACTTTTCTCAGACACGCCTTCGACCACAACTGGAAGTTACGCACAGAAACACACGCTTCTAGGCACGCATTCCTCACCATGGGATCGGGCGACTCCGACCGCGAAGCGCCTCGGCAGCGAAGCGAAGGGGGCAACCAAGGCCGCGACCGAGACCGGGAGGGCGATCGGGCCGGGCGGCGTGACCGCGGGGCCGACGGGAGCAGGCGGAGAGATCAAGAGGCGGCTGGAGACCGCACCGACAGACGCGACCGGAGCGACGGAGGCCGGGGAGAGCGCAGCCGCAGACGATCACGGTCGCGGTCACCGGACCCGAGGAAGAGGCAGCGGCAAGACCAAGACAATACGGAAGAGCGAACAGGCCGCCGGCGACGAGAGCACAGAGAGCACAGAGAGCACAGAGAACACAGAGAGCACAGAGAACACAGAGAACATAGAGGACAAAGGCGGCCCTCGCACGACAGACGAAACGATCAAAGAAAAGACCGAGACGACGGCGACAACGGCGACGCCAAAAGGCGGCAGAGAAGGCGACACGACGACAGCGCAAGCGACAGCGACGATGGCCAAGAGAGGCGGAGGAAAGCCATCCTGCCCACAAAGCAGACCGCCCCCCTGCCCGACCAGGCCGAGTCGTTTGCCATGGCCGAGGGCGGCGAGCCCGGCGAGCCCCCCAAGCCACCGAAGGAGAAGCCCAACTGGGGCACGACGGGAGCGCTGGCAGCGGAGTCCAATGCCGTCACGCAGGCCGACGGGTCCGTCATCACGCTCAAGTACCACGAGCCGCCCGAGGCGCGCAAGCCGTCGCCGCGCGAGCAGTGGAAGCTGTTCGTGTTCAAGGACGGCGCCATTGTGGACACGGTGGACCTGGGCGCGCGCAGCTGCTGGCTGGCCGGACGCGACGCGGCCGTCGTGGACTTGTTGGCGGCGCACCCGAGCATCAGCAAGCAGCATGCGGCGCTGCAGTTCCGGTTTGTGGAGAAGCGCAACGAGTTTGGCGACCGCATCGGCAAGGTGAAGCCGTATCTGCTGGACCTGGCGAGCGCGAACGGGACCACGCTCAACCACGAGGCGGTGGCGGCGCAGCGCTACGTGGAGCTGCGGGACAAGGACCTGGTGCAGTTTGGGCATAGCACGCGGGAGTACGTCATCATGCTGGCGCCGAAAGGGTAGGGGAGGAGGGGGAGGAGATGGGAGATGGGAGATGGGAGGATGGAATGGGAACGCATACGAGGCCGAGGACGAGGCCGAGGACGAGCGACAAACCTGCGCTGTGCTTCAGAAAAACGCAGGTTGGCCAGGCCTGTCATCACATGCCGCGCAGACTGGCATCGTGACGGTTTGACGATCCTCTGCTGCGGCGATGCGCCCTGGAACGGGCAAATGAGCAATTCAGGGAAGGACAATGGACACGCGGTTTCTCTTCTGGGTCCTGCGAATGCTGCGCGTGTGTGATGGATGCAGGGAGGCACAGGACGGCCCAGTCCGACCCGATTTGAAACATGCTGGCTGCCATGCAGAACTGCGGAGAGACAGACGCGGAGCTGCGTCGCCGCCACGCGCGCTTTCGAATGCGATCGAATCGCATAGAGACTACAGACGAGGAGACAAGGCACCTCGATGAAGCACCACAGGCCTGCGCCTGACCGCCGCCCGACGAGTGGTCGCGGCCAGCCAGCCACCACGGGAGGCAGCATCCAAAAAAAGAGTTACGTTGCCTAGTCTCACGGCCAAGTGCCACACAGCCACCCAGTTTCTCAAACGTAAACCACCGAGACTGCAGAGACGAGGCCCACCGCCGCTGACGGCTCGTCCCTAGCCCCCCCTATTGTATCGTGCTAGCTGCTGTCTTTCTGTGCGGAGACTGTCAAGACGAATTTTGCTTTGTGAAGGATCGGGCTGCATGTGCGGCTGGACCATAGCTGAGGAGCAGGGGCGGCACGAAGGCACGCAGCCACAGAGACAGACGTCCAGTCGTGTTCGACGAGACAAAAACAGCGACACAGACTCACAAAGAGTGGCTGGTTGGCCGGCCTCGTCTTGTTGTCTTCGAGGGGGGGGCAGTCTCGCCGCGTCGTGCAGCCAAGCACGGCGAGGTCAGCCGACGCACAGCAGCTCAAAACGGCCGGCTGCCCAACGTCGTATTTGTCTGTGGTGGCGAAGACAAGGCTACCCACTGGTGAACGTTCCTGGCCGGGCTGGCCGGTCATAAAACGTGCCACTCTTTGTGTATCCCGTGCTGTCTGCTCTGCGCTTCTCACCATTTGGCAGCGCACGCTGCCCTCCACCTCTTTCTATTTGGGGCTCTTTCTTACGAGGAGTCGGCCTCGTCTCGCCTCGCCTCGCCTTTCCTCTTCCGCACCCGTATTTCGCTTTAGCTCGAGTTCCCCAGCAGTCGGTGGCTTGGAGCGAATTTGGCGACCGGGGCTCATCACCGGCACCTGGTCGTGCTAGGACGTATTGGAGGAGGGAGGGGGGGGGGAGGAAGGGGGGGTCGCAGCGCCAACGAGGCTCAGCTGCCTCCTCCCGCATGCCGCTGAAACGCCGTTGGGCTCACATTTGCCCCGTCTTTCAGTCCGGCTCCTCTCATCATTCTCCCCTCCCACGAACCCTGCAGGCATCCCTGTCGTCTTCCTCTGGCCTGGTCCGGGTGTTGGAGCCATGCAGGCCTGCCTGGCCCTAGCGTCGAAACCTCACAGGCCGCATCTTACGCCGTAAGCGTTGCATCGTGGCAGGAACAGCTCTGCGCCGAACGCGCGCGCGGTGACAGCGGCACCAGAGTTGTCAACTCCACAGTCACAGTTGCTGGGTCGCCTTGGGTTTCCAACTCGATCGCACCTTCCCCGGAAAAACAAGCAGAGGCAGAGTCAGAGGCCGACGTAGCTAGATCGGGAAAGTGCACTCCTGCCAGAAGAGGCGGCAAACGTGCAAGAGCCAAAAGCAGCACCAGCAGCAGAACAAGGAAAGAGCAGCTGGCCGGTCGGTCATTCAGGCAGCCCGGGAGCCACTGCCCGCAGCCCATGTGTCTTTCTGCTCCCACGTTCCTTCCCGTTCTGCTCTGCCCTACCGTGACTCCTTCCCTTGTCTCTGCTTCTGCGCCTTCCATCCCTACGTCGCAGGACAACAAGGCCCGCTTTTTGCCCCCCCTTCCGCAGACAAGACGTCGTCTTTCCAACCTCATCTTCCATCCCAAGAAGTTCGACACCGCGCCCTCCTCCACGCCTCGCCTGCACACGCTCATTCGCCCACCCCGCCACGTCCTGCGGGCACCTCCAGCGGACATCGCCACCGTCTCTGTGGTTCTGCGTTTCTGCGTTTCTGCGTTCCTGCGTTCCTGCGCTTCGGCGTCTGTCTCTGGCCGTGCAGCGCAGCCGCCCAGCGTCCGCGTCCGCTGTCGGCCACCGAGCGCTGCGCCAGCGCTGCTCGACGAATCGGACCGCGCCCGTCCTGCATCGAGCGTCCTGCGTCGAGCGTCTTGCGTCGACCGGCCGTTTGCCAGTCTGCCAGTCCATGTAGGGCTGTCCAGGGCGAGCGCTTGTGCGTTCCTCGTTGCAAGCAGCCTTGCGCCACGCAGCCCCCCTCTTTCGCTGCTTTTGAGGGTGTCTGGCCTCTTCGGCTCTGTCGCCTATCTTGCTGGAGGTCGCCTGCTCCCAGCTGTCTGCTCTGCTGGCTCGGCGGCCTTTATTTGTCCTGCTTCTCCAGTCTTCTCTTGTCTTCGCCTCCCACCTATTACTGCTCTGCACCGCTCGCATCTCCCGTTTCCTTTTTTTTTTTGTTTTTTTCCCCCCAGCGACCCCCTCGGCGATTTCTTCAGCGCCTTCTACGCCGCGCCCCAACCCGCGCCTATCGTTGCCAGCTGGCTTCGATGTGGCCCGTACGGCCCTTCGCCAGCCTGCTCTGCGACGAGGGCTAGCGAGGGAGAGTATAAAATCAGTCTCCTCGGTCGTTTTGTCTTCGACCCGCTAGAAGGTCCCTTCTTCTTCTTTTCCCCTTTCGTTTCTCCCCCCCACCCGTACCGCCTGGACTGAAGAGCTGCGGCTTCGCGCGTTTGCCTCGTCTGCCAAAATGGTAAGTGAAGCTCGGATGGCACTATCTCTATCTTCGCGCCATCCCTTATCCTCCGTCCCTTTCTTTCCACGGCCCGTCCCGCTGCTACCCTCAAAGCCCATCTCCATTTCATCCCTCTTAATATCAGTCGTCCACGACTTTGTCCGTTTCTGGTATCCTCACAACCCACGTGCTGACCGCCTCGTTTCTTTCTTGCCCCAGGGATCGCGCAACCTTGACGTCTCGCGCTTCGAGGTCACCGGTGTCTTCACCCACCCCGAGGCGCGCGTCGACATTGTTCTCGTCCATGGCCTGAACGGCCAGCCCAAGCGCACATGGACCGCCAGCAATGGCCTCTACTGGCCAGCCCAGCTTCTTCCTGAGACGCTCCAGAACCAACCCGCCAACGTCCTCGTCTATGGCTACAATGCCGACGTCTACTCGCGCAACCACGACGGCGGTGTCAGCGACAACTTCATGCTCCAACACGCCCAGACGCTGATTGCCCATCTTACCGCGTACCGCCAGGGCGAGGGGACATCGGCCAACCCCATCATCTGGATTGCCCACAGCCTCGGCGGCATTCTGGTGAAGCGGGCACTGCTGTACTCCAACGATGTGCGCGACGCGGAGCACGAGGCATACCGCTCCATCTATGTCTCCTCGTACGGCATCGTCTTCCTCGGCACACCCCACACTGGCTCTGGCCTGGCGACCTGGGGCCGCATCCTCCAGGGCATGAGCGATGCCATCCTGCCCAAGAAGCTGCTCGAGTCCGAGTCGGTCTTGCTCAAGACCCTCAAGCGCGACAACGAGCGCCTGCAGGAAATCAACAACCACTTCCTTGATATCTACCAGCGCTTCCGAATCCAGATGGTCCATGAAAACCTCAAAACCGACCTGAAGGGGACCAAGGCCTTGGTGGTCGATGTCAATTCTGCGAGTCCGCAGCTGCCCGGTGTCATGTACTACGGCATCGAAGCAACCCACTCCGACATGTGCAAGTTCGATGGCCCCACCGCTCCGGGCTACAGAACTATGAGCACATCCATCAAGGAATGGATCCGCGAAGCGCCCCAGGTCATCGACGTCCGCTGGGTTGTCGAGAAAGAAGATCGTGTTGCTCGCGCCAGCCGCGAGATAGATGAGCGCAAAATGCCATTTGTATGTATTCTCCACTCGCGTTCTTCTGTTTTTGTCCTCTTTCCCTGTCTTTCTCGTGTGTGCGTCGGCTTCTGACACCATCAAGGCGACCCTGAGAACGCAACCAAACTCGAGCGCGGACTTGAACAGAGACACAACCACGCATACAACTGCGGCTGTAGCCTCACCGGCGCCTTCTCTGCAAAGAGACACTCCTGCCAATGCTGCCAATGCTGCGGCACCCGCCACCAGCTTGGACAGCGTCGTTCACTCTGCCACTGCCGCTATTGTCCCGAGTGCCTCTGATGCGACAACATCGCCAACACCCCGTCCACCACCCGCCGTTTCTCCCGACCATGTAGCACAAGCACCAGCGAAGCCAGACCCGCTCTTTCTGCACCCCGAGAAGTTCAGGCCAAACTCGTATTTCATGGGCCGCGAAAAAGAGTTGAAAGATCTCCACCAAAAACTCACAGACAAGACAAAGTGGGCAGAAGGCACGTCTGCGGTTGTCATTCACAGCCTGCCCGGCGGCGGCAAGACGCATCTCGCCCGCCAATATGTCTTCCAACACCGCACCGACTACCCCGGCGGCATCTACTGGGTTCGCGCCAAGTCCATCCCCGAGATGGAGCAGTTTTACTGGAAAATTGCCAAGAACGAGGCTCTCCGCGATGTTGTGGCCAAAACCCTCGGCGATGCTTCCGCTCTCGCCAGTGGCTCCCGAAAGGAGCTGTGCGATCCGCAAAACATTGTTGATATCGTCCGAAGCTGGTTCAGCAGTTTCGACCAGTGGCTGCTCGTATTTGACGGCATCCTCTTCAACACGCCAGGCATAGAGAGGTTCATCCCCGATGCTAAGAACACCAGCCTCATCTACACGTCGATCCAGAGCGGCGTGTCTGGCCGATACGAGTTCGACAACCCGCAGATCTTGAAGCTTGGGATGCTAAGCCAAGAAGAAGCACGGGATCTTCTTTTGACCGAGATGGAGCGCAAGAAGCCGTGGACGCAGGATGACGAGTCTCGCGCTCTCGAACTCGTTAAACTTATGGGCCGCCTTCCACTCATGGTCCACATCGCCGCTCAGCACCTCAAGGCAACCCGAGAACCATTGTCAAAGTACCTGAGAACGTATCGAACCCGTATCCGGGCGGGCGACTTGTCAGCCTACCATGCCGTGTGGGACGAGCTCAAGTTACGGGGTGCATATCCGGCTCTGAATCTCATGTACATCTTGGCCCACTTTGACAGCCGCATTCCCGTTGGGCTCCTGAATCTGGGTGAGTTTCTATTTGTGCCCGTTGCAACGAATCCTGGCGTGTTGGCACATTCTACCAGTGGAGGCGTAATATTGTCATTCGGTTTTCTAACGATCTTACAGGCCTCGGTGCACTGGACAGCAGAACCCCCGTGATGACCAGGGATGCCTCGCATAGAACAAAGTCTCTGAACAACAGCTTGACAAAACTCATTGCGTTTGCTCTGCTCGAACGGTCCGAGACAGACAGCGTTTCCCCGGCAAGCTCCCAGAGCAGTTCTAAACAGGGCTCTAAGAAGTCACCAGAGTCTGTGGACTTGCTACGGATACACACTGTTGTTCAACTCTTTTTTATTGACATCCTCTCCGATGAGAAGCAGTCGGATTTCTGGCTCGAGCGCTCAGCAAGCGTCTTCTGCCGTGCCTTTGACGAGGCGGCGAGACTCATCAGAAATAGTCCCAAGGTCGGCCTTCTCGATGACTACCGCTCCTTTAAGGTCCACGGCGAGAAGCTGCTTGAACACTTGAACCGCGCGGTGAAGAAGGCGCCCTCGTCTTTCGTTCTCGCAAACTCAAGACAAGAAGTCAAAAGCCGGCTTGTTGACTGTGACCAAGCTATTGTGAGGCTCTCCGAGGTCACCCAGATATACATTGTCAATGAAATGGACCTCGACAATCCCAGCGAGGAAGACTATTTGATGGTGTCTGTCTTCGAGCGGGCTAACAGCATCTCCGACTCGGAAGACTCGGCAAGCCCGTCTAGCCAGGCCAGCCTGGACAACTCGAGAGCCTCCACACGAACAGGCACCGGATTCGACGGGGAACGCGCCGGCGTGCATATCATTAACACTAACACTGCAATGAACATGGACATTGACACACCCGCGACGCTGGAACGAGAACTGGGCTGGGTTGGGGCCGACGCCATCCAGGATCCTAGCATTGACAAAGGAAAGGGACCGATGAGCCAAACATGGATTGGCTCTCTGAACGACAATGCCAATGACGATGCGGTATTTCAGTCGCCAAGCTCGATCTACTCCCCCATTGTTCCGGGAGGGTACAACCCAAACCGTGCCCATATGCCATATGTACCGTATCCGACGACGGAAAATACCATGCCCGTCCCACAGACACCCGACGAGATGGACGACACCGACGAGGGTATGACCGAGGTGCTCACGCCTCATATTCCTGTCGCCTCGCCGGTAGAAACAGAGATTCACCATCCATTCTTCCAGCCTACATTCGATCCTCGCTACTCTGGGTCGACCGAGCATCGCCATCGGAGTGTTAGGAGACATGATGATCGTCGGTATGATGACAGGGCAGGGGCGTGGAGAGAAGTTGGTGCCAGCGACCCCCGGATCAGTTTGAGCCGTGACTATGCGAGTGGTTCTCTGTATGTGCCACGCACCGACCCTTCAGATACGATGCCATCAGCCAGAAAACACACCGCAGCAGAGAGCGAGGCCCTGCTTTCGCTCAACAGACTCCGAGCCGCCGCAAACCCTTCGTCTCGTTATCGCCCAAGACCGGAATCCATAGCAGCCTCCGACGCTGCAGAGAATGCGGATGACGAGGGAAATCCCCAAACGCGGGGCAAAAGCAGAGCACAGAGCACAGGGGCTCTTGGTGTGAGACCGTCCTTGGCCCTCGGGCACACTATCCAGGAGCCCGGCTTGTCCATCCGCCCGGGGATTCGGCCCTCAAAACGGCCCTCTGAATCACCGTCATCGAGCTGGACAAATACACTGAAGCGCTTTAGGGACAGCGTTCTACCCTCACGCCCAGCCTTAGTGACCTCTCAAAATCAGACGGAGCAACAGCGGCCTGAAAATGTCCCGCCAGCCAACCCTGAAGGCGCCTCCACCCCTCTCGGCACTGAGTCTAGACTCGCCAACAGCATCGAGAGCTTAATTGGTTCCCAACCTGGTCCGATGTTCAAGGGTTCTAGGACGGCCAGTTCGACTCCTAACCAGGGTTACGGCCCATTCCGACCTCCACCGCACCTTCCACCTTCCAACTACCATTATGTACCATTTATGCTCCAGGATGGGAACATGACAGGCAGTGGAGATGTGGGCAGCCGTGTTCAAGGTGACTTTCCAGTCTCCATTCAGCGATGGGAGACGCAGGTCTATCATCCCGGTCACCAACGGCTCAGCTCAACTGACCTAAGCTTTGGCTTTCATGACGAAGACCCGATGCCATCTTCGGCTTCGTTTGGGGGCCAGCCAACCTACCCGAGCGCGTTCTCGTTCAGGCCACAAGAGGCTCAGATGCAGCAAGCCCGACAACAGCTTCTACAGCCACAGCCAGATCGGTCTGCAAATGGCTACACATCCCAGCCAATGTCTCGCAACACGAGCTCTCAGTCACAGCCTACAGCAGCAGGCCACGGCCGGCCACCCACCCGTCATGCGTCTGGTCCGGCAACATCTCGTGAACAGACAGGGATTGTGGACGAGAATGGGGAGTACAGCCACAGTCTGCCGCAGTCCGTTGACGGCCGACGGGCACCTATCGCGATGATGCCACCCGGTCTGCGCCGCAATAGCCGATCGTCGGTGGTCGAGACTGAGCCCTCTCCACAAACCGTGAACGTCTTTGCAGATGTCAACACCAGCTATCGACGGTGGGAAGAAAGGCATGTGCAGGGCCCATACTCTCACAGTTTTCGGGTGACAGAGGTTCGCAGCACGCAGCCAGGGGTGGGCACTTCGTCGTTGTTTCGACCTTCGTTGGGGACAATTGGCGCTGGTGCTGCAGCTGTCCACAGCAGTGGGAGCGGTAGCGGAAGTAGCGGCAACGGTGGTACTGGGCATTACCAGCTCGGAAACACGGGCGCGCCTCACATGCGGCCTCACTCTCTGAGTGGACCTGGCAATGGGTCTGTTCCGCGTGAAGGAATAGAGGCTGTTCCTGCGGCTGGCGCTTGGGCATCGCCGCCCAATCCAGCCGCGGTTTTGAGCCTTTCCGGGATGAACCAGTACCCGACGCAGCTGGCGAATGTCGACGGAGGTGGATACTCATCGGAGCCAATGTCACGAATTGGTTCTGGAAACGACAGTGGCGGCGCCCAGGCGGGAGACGCGCAGGGGAACGCCAGCGGCCGCGTCTTGCAAGAGTTTGGAAGCAGCCTTCAAGGTGGGCAGTAACTCGGTCAAGATGTGGCAGATCACTGTTGATCTCCCTCCCTTCTTACTTCGCCGTCCCCCTCTTCGTCTCCCCTTTTCCTTCTCCTTTTTCTTTTCTTTTTCCTTTCTTTTTCGCTTCTTCCCTTTTTCTTTCGTTGCGGTTTCTTTTCGCCTCTATCTTTCATTGCCCTTTCCCTAGCATGGCGTGAGGTGTTGCATCATGTTGTGTTTTGCCAGGTTCCGCAAAGGAAGAAAAAGCAATGCATGCAGGCTCAGCGTTTACATTCTGCAAGGTATCATCCCGGGTTCATTCTCCTCTCACGGTTGGAACTGATTTCTATATTCTATGGCGCGCTTGTCATATTCCCGGGTGTTTTTTCTTTCTGGTTTGTGCCTGGTGTGCCTCTACCTTGTCCTGTACCGTTATTTGACCCCCTTTCTTTTTGTTGTCAGTTAGTGATAGATGAAACTATACATAAGATCGTTTTGGCAATCGCCGTGTTATCTGGAAGATGCGTCCCGAGCCCGCCGTTTTCGTGGTTTTCCCACAAAGACGGGAGAAACAAAAATGGACGAGAGAGCCTAGCAAAATCGATTGTTCTTTTGAAAGAGGGAAAAAAGAGTATTCACTGTTCCTAATGTCCTGTGTTGTATAGATAGCTAGCCTTCACTCCTGCCTAAAACGCCGACCGTTGTTGATAATGAAGAAGAAGAAAGGAAGAAGAAAGCAAAGGAAGCACAAGCAGAGTTAAATGGAGACGACAAGAGACAATACAATAGACAAAATAAGCGAGCAAAAACTCCAGCGCAATGCAGCCATGCTTCCTCGTTTGATGGGAGGGTATCAATCATATCAAAAGCCAATGCTGTTTCTGAAAGGCCAAAAAAGAAGCATCAGAACAAAACGACAACCGCTTGTTGCACAACGCCTCCGTCAAGCGCACAAGAACCGGGACAGATCCAGGCGTCCCACGGACATGCCCGGACTCTGTTTCGGTCCACCTCCAAGGTCGCTTTCGTCATCTTCCCCGTCGCTATCGGGGACGATCTGGTCTTCACTGCCCTGGGGGCGGTTGAGGGCGGCCACCTCAGCCAAGTCCGCACGAGGCAGAGGAACGAACGCCGGGTTGATGGGCACAGAGGCCTCCATGCTCCGTCGCGGTTTATTTGGCTTGTTATGCGGCCGCTCGCGGCCCGGCCGTGTCGTCGAAGTAGCCTCTACGAGCTCGCCGAGGCTCATCCTCGATTTCTTTTCTGTTCGTCGCCCAGGTCCATGCCCGGCACGGGGGGACGACGGCGTCAACATGTCTGACTTCCTCGTTTCTGTCTCATGGCTGCCCCCCACAAAGCTCGTCTCTGGCGTGGGCAACCCATGAACCATTCGCACGCCGCCAGCGCCAGAGTATGTGAAGCGGCCCAGGGACAACTGGCTTGCTGGTGTGGCCTCCGGCCTCTCCAGAATGCTGTTGGCAGGCCGAGGCTTGTGGGTGACAGGGCTCTCTGGGATCTCAATTCCGTCGCTTCCAGGAATAGAATCACAGGCCTCTGCAGCTGGGGTGTCTTCAAACACCCGCACCGTAGACTTTGCCGGTTTCCCAGAGACTTCGAGATCCCACTCGTCAAGATCAGGTAGACTCAGCATCGCCTCTTCAATAGAATTATCCGACATAAGGAAGGAGTCTGGAGGAAAGGCGTTCTTCGTGGCAGAGGTTGGCGGAAGGGTACTAGCAGAGGTCGGGAAATATTTGCTCCGCTCCATAGTCTTTGCTGGCGGGCTCGCAGACACGAAGCCATCATTGCTGAGCCTTGCCTTCTTTTGTGGCCGAGGCGTCGAGGATGATGTGCTCAGTGGCGCGCCCTGAGAGAGAGATGTGGCTCGAGATGATGGCGGCAACATGGACGCGGTCTTCCGCCGGTTCCCACCCGGTGCAGGGGAAGAGGGCGAGGATCCAAGTTGCAGAAGGCTGGACAGAGGCTCGGTTTTCCTCCGTCGTAGCCTCGGACTTGCTGTCATGGACGAAGCGTGATTGGAGAGATCGCCAGTCTGGCTACCCAGCGACGTGCGGCCGCCCTCGACATACGGCCGAGGCAGGGGAAATACGCGAGGTACAAGCCCATTCTGTGTCAGCGCCGCAACTTGCTGCCGGTCTACGGCGAAGCAATTTGGGTCCATGGCACCCAGAGGGATCCGCTGCGCGGATTCCCGCCGCTTTCCAAAATACTCATTGATCGGCTTTCCGAACGCTTGCGGGGATTGAAGGCCGTGGGAGGTCGACGAGAAGGGTGTGCCGTGCACAGCGTTGACGCTAGCGCTGCTGCTCGCACGGCGCTTCTTTCCTGGCGATGGAGGCAAGACAATTGGCTCCTTGGTCATGGGATTCAGGTCACCGACCGCGACGCCTCGTGCAATGTCGTGGTCGATTCGATGGCCAATGAAGCGCATTTCTTCAACGTCCAGGCCGTTTGTCGGCTCCGACAACAGCACGAGCTCCTGCTTGACGGGGCAGAACACGCGTTGGTGGAGGAAAGTCAGCTCGGCCTGGCGAAACGCGGCCATGTAGTTCTCGGACACTTTGAATTTCCCGTCGAACTGAAGCATGCGGACGACCTTCTCGACGGTCTTGTGTTTCCGGATCATGCGGTACGCAGTCTTGAGGCCAATGTTGCCGATCCCCTCCAGGTAGTCGCAGCCACTGAGAATGGCCATGTGGCGGAACTCCTTGTCGGTCCAGTCGGTGAGCGAAATCTCGCGGACAGCACAGAACTCGCGGCGGTTGATTTCGATGCAGCGGCCCTGCATGTCCAGCTTCGTCAGGAGGCGCTTGGCTCCAAACACCAGCAGATCCGAGTCTTCGGATATGATGCCGTGGACGAGACCATGGCGCTCGAGATACACCATCTGCGCGTCGGCTTCGTACGGTGCAACAATGTACGGCAGGCCGAGCTTCTTGAGCTCTTCGATGAGGCTGCAGGCCATTTCCGGCGTGACGTCGATGGCCTTCTGGAACTCGAGAAAGGCCTGTTTCGGGTTGCCGGCATTCATGAGTTCCTGGCCCGCCTTGCGGCTGTCTTCGCGACGCTTTGCACGCGACGCTTCGGTGCCGGCCTTGCTGGGGAGAAAGTCGCCGTCGAAGACGAGGTAGGGCGTGATGCCAAAATGCTGGACCATGCGGACGCGGTTCAGAACGCTCTCGATGTATTTCCGCGTCGGCCGGCCCTGAGCCAGTTCCATTGCGCAGCTGATGGCGCCACGGTGCAGCCACCCGTAGGCGTCGACGGCCAAGGTCTCGCCGGCATATTTCCTGAGCTCGGTCGGCCGCTGGATGGACTTGAGAAGGGGGAGCAGACCTGGGGAGCGGATTAGAGACGAGACGGCGCGTTGGGAGGAAGGGAGAATGTGGGCGTTTTCTCACCGGAGATTCCCATCCTGAGAACGTGCAGCGGGCGGCGTCCGTCTGAGAGGGGGGGTCGGAGCGGGACTCAAGCAGCCATGCGCTGCCTTCTGGACGTCGGCGGTGTAGGAGCCGCGGCGAGCGGTGATGCTGTGCAGTGGTGATGCCGCGATGCCGCGATGCTGCGATGCTGCAATGTCGAGCGGCAGAGGACGAAAAGCAGCGAAACAGCGAAAGTGAGGCACGAGAACACGCTGTGCGCTGGCGGCTACATAAGACTGATTCCGGAGCCGCGTTCAAAAAGCTGCAGTAACAGATAGCGGGACAGCGTAACGGGTAGATGTCTTGCAAGGCAGCCGGAGGAAGAAGAAGAAGAACGAGAAAACGAGGAAACGGGGAAAGGAGGAAAAGGGGAAAAGCGAAAAAGCGAAAAAGCGGAAAAAGAAGCCTCAAGTAGGACGGGAATTGGCGAGGAAAGACCGAAGGAGGGAGAGGAGCGCTCTTTCCCTTTCAGCCGCCGACGCGGCGAGACTCGTGAGAGCAACCGTGCTGCTCCTTCCCCACGGCGGAGGCCCTGCCTGCCTGAGAGGGACGGTGCCTCGACGTGAGGAAAGCGCGTCCCAGCGCGTCCTGGGTGCTGGATCCCAAAGAAGGCTAGCGGGCCGCGGCCCCGTATTTCCAGGGCAACTGGCATTCCCCCACTATATTGTCTGCACGATAAGATAAAGAAAACCGCCGCGATAACGATAAGGTTCAGAAAAAAGTGTCGAGGCCGCCGACTTTGATGCAGACTTCGAGGCAGACTTTGAGCTGACGTCTTTCGACTCTCCACCACGCCCACCACGCCCACCACGCCCACCACGAACCGTCGCCACGATGCAGCGAACACTCGAAAAAGCACGCAAGCAGATTGCAAAGAAGAAGGGGTCTCTGGCGACGCTGCACGAAGGATCGCGGGATTCGCGGCGCCTCCGCAAAGCCATCGTTCGCGATGTTCGCCTCGGGAAGCTTGCTTCGACCAAGAAGAAGCTGGAGCAGCCAACAGGTACAGCCACCAGCACGTGTTGCTTTCCCCCTGTCCTGTCGATTCCCAGCTGACATCTGACCTGTGCAGTTGACCGTGCCCGGTTTTTCCAGGAGACGATCCGCGAGACGGGCATCGAGGCTTTCGATGCGGCTCAGCTGCAAGCAGCTGTCAAAAGGTGAGCAGGCCTGCCTTTCCTTCTGCCCGCGAGTGCGTCGTGCTAATCCAAATTGCCAGCTTTGTCCGCCAGCACGACGAAGAAATGGCCGAGCTGAAGAGCGCCCGCCGTCCAGGCCGACCGGCCAGCGCCCGGGAGGATCTGCTCAAGGTCCAAATTGCTGCTCTCGAGAAGGAGTTCGAGAACGGCTTCTGTAAGTCCAACCGGGGAAAAGACGAACGCGCACGAACTGCCTCAAATGCTAACGCGCGGCAGTGGTTCCCGACCTCTCGACAAAAGACAGTGTCGCTGCTCTGGAGCGATGGAACGGCTCGTGGCTGCAACTGACCAGTCTGAGCTGGGTGCGCGTCACCGAAGACAGCGTTGTGCGGCCGGCAGCGTTTCCTTCGAACAAGGACTAGGCTCTAGGACAAGCCCCCTCCCCGTCGCACGCACGAAGATGCAGGTGTGCAGAGCATAATAGAAAGCCGGCAGCCAAGGACACCCAGGACACTCAAAACACCCAGACCACCCAGACCGCGAAGCACAAAGACACAAGACACGCAGCGCCCACAGGGACGAGAACCAGCCAATGGCGGACTGCGTCTGCGGGTCGCAAAGACGCGGCCGTCTTGCGTAACCCCGCGCCCGCTGTTCCCTCCTGTCTCCGACTGCGTCTTCGGCCACCCTGTCCGACAGCACGACCGCACACGACGTTGCTGCTGCTGCGCACGTCGCCCCGCCTGGGGTGGTAGCCCAGGCCGCCCATAAACTCGGAAACGTTTGCGATAGAGAGCAGAGACAGGGTTGTCTGCAGGTCGGCTGCGCGCACTGGGACAGCTGTCCGGTCTCCCCTGCGAGACACACAGGCATGGAGGTGGTCAGGATGTCTTGCCGGGCATGCACAGTGACGCCGTGCGGCCCATCCATCAATCAACGGCTCTCATCCCCATTCCCCCTCGCTGAGAAAACGAACGGCGTGCTGGCGTCTTACAGCTTTCCGTTTTCGGTTCCCGCCTTCCATTTCTAAATATACTATTGCATTCCGTCTGCCCCGGGAGCCTTTTTGTTCGCTGCATGCTTCCATTGCCAACAAACCGTGCCGCTGTCCGTGCATATGGGTAGCTACGTATGCGCATGCAGATAAACAGAAATCCCAGTCCATGGCGGTTCCGCGCTGGAAAAGTGTGTACCTGATTGATATGTTCGAAACGCGCATCCCGAGCACAGGTGGGAGCACCCCTGTGCGTCTCTTGGTCCACATTGTTGCTTGTCTTGCTTGCCTTGTTCGTCGTTTGCCGCAGTCTTTCCATGGCTGTCCCAGGCTGGCCGACGCATCAACCCCTTGCAAAGTGTGATGTCTTGCTTCAGAGTGAGGCTGCTGCTGTGGCATGCAGCCTCTGCCCTCGATTGGTGCAGGCAGGGTCGAACCCGAGAACACATAAAGGAACACGCAAAGGAACACAGGAACACACACAAGGGACATCTCTGGAGGCGCGGCGGCCTCTGGCCTCGCCCGCTTTGTCCTGTCGCCTGTCTCCGAAGAAGGCTTCCTCAGGATACACAAAGCTCAAGCCACAATAAAAAAAGGGCAGCAGCTATCCGAACTACGTCGAACCGTGCTAGGCTGTCCCGGGCAGAGAGGTAATAGAAACAACATGCCCCCGGTCGTCGACGTGGTTGATTTGCTGTCTTTGTTTGATTTACCTGAAACTGGCTTGCCTCTTGCACTCTCTTCAGTTCCCTTCTGTACCTCGACCCTCCACGTCTTTCTGTGTGCCGCAGGTTGGTCTCGCTACGCCGTCCTTGTCTTTCTGGACCCCTTCATGCACGGCGCTGCAGACCAAGACGTGCAGGATCCTGTGCACACAAGGAGCGTCCAGAATGGAATATTCCGGTCCTTCTCTGCTCTTGCTTTTTTCCAGAAACCCTAGCCGATGTCAAGCTGGGGAGGGAGGAGGGAGGGGGGAAGATGGGGGGCACGCCTGGCATGTAAGCGGCAGTCTTTGTGTTTCTTGATGTTTGAACAAAGCACAGAGGAGAAGCAGAAAGGGGCCAGAGGGAACGATGGAAGCTCTGCGGCGAGCAGACAGGCAAGTGCTGTCGTCGATTCTACGTGTCGGTTCTTTGCTCAGCCCCTGGAGATCCGGGGCCTCGTCGAAGTTGAACTTGCAAAATGGTCGTATGCCAGGACAACATGGACCCCACGATGCCTCTTCTCTCGCTTCGTCGGCGTCTGTCCAACGCATGATATAGCACATGGGCTTCAGGGCTGGACGACTTGATAAGGCAGACACGGGCCGGAAAACGGAGCCAGAAGAGCCGACTGTTTCCATGGGAAGAGACCGGGAGAGAGTTGGTACAAGCCCAAGACAGGCCCAACTCGACGAGCATTTTGTTGTTGTCTGTTTTCCAAGCACCTTGTCTCCCACATCACCGCACAGATATACCCAGAGAGAGAGAGAGAGAGAGGAGACAGACCCTCGAAGGATTACCCGCCTCCTGCACGTACGAGCACGTAGCCTCCCTCCCTCTCCCCCCCTGATGACACGCAACTCTCGGCAGCCACGCATCCTTCCCGCGAGAACGGCTCCTCATAAATATTGCAACCCTTCCCCTCCCCCCTCTTCCTCCCTCACCTCCTTTCCTGGTCAGAGAAGCCGTCCAGTTGGCGAACCAAGAAAGGAATCACCCAAGCCAATGACAAGTTTGCCAAGAGCCCGCAGCCAGCAACATTCTCCAGCGCAGCACAGTTTTTTGTTGTCAACAGGTGCATAGGCGCAAAGGTGCAAAGGTGCCTAGGTGTGTCCCTCCATGTCCTGTCCGTCTCGCGTCCTTCGCAACGGCCGGGGCCGTGGTGTGTCTCTGCTGGAGCCCTCACTAATGCTCCCAGTCCAACGACATGTGTCTCTACGTCTCCCACATCCGCGTCTGCTGTCTCTGCAGTCATGAAGACACCGTGCTCATATCGGAGAGCCTCTGCCCAACTGCCCGGCGCAGCGGCGTCTTTGGCAGCTGTGGCACGGGACCGGCAACGCAGCGCAGCCCAACACGCTACCAGTGCTGGGGCTGCAAGGAGGCATTCGACCTGCGGATGAGCCGAGCACCGGCAGCACAGCGGCGGATCTGCCTCGGGTGAGGACGGATGTGTCGTGGTTGGCTTGTGAGCAAGCGCAGGGTGTCGGGGGCCGGTCCTTTGTGCCCCTGCGCAGGGCTGGGAGGGTGCCGTCCTGGGAAGACGGGTGTGGGAGCGACGGTCGACTGCATGGCTGCGGCGTACGGTACGCGATCTTCGGTGTCTTGCATATAGTGAAGGACAGGCGGTCGACGGTGACCGGGAGCCCGTCTGCTGGCAGAGACGGCCTCGCACTGTCAAATAACATATCTTACTATCTTAACGTACGAGTACAGGGCAGTGGCAGCTGCCGGGCGGCCGAATCGTACTGCCGCCGCCAGTCCAATACCAGCAAGATGGTGATATTAATTCGCTAGGCATACACACGGAGGGGCGAACCCTCCCCCCCTTCCTCCCCAAAAGAAACCATTACGCACCAAGAGCATGCACCCAACAAACAAACGTCTCCCTCGAGCCATTTTTGTCTACCCCCCATCCTCGCTGCTTCGCATCCGCCCCAGTGCCAGTGCCAGACCTAGGCACAGGCCTACACCCGCAGGAGCTTGGCGGCAAACTGCTCGATGAGGAGCTCCGACGGGAAGCTCAGCTCCTCGAGCTTCTGGGCGTAGGGGGTGGGAACCTCGGCGCCGGTGATGCGCTGGGCCGGGGCATCAAGGTAGTCAAAGGCGTACTCCATTGTCAAGGCCAGGATCTCGGCGCCGACACCAAAGGCGGGGTAGCCGGACTCGACGGAAATCAGGCGGTGGGTCTTCTTGACGGACTTGACAATGGCCTCGATGTCCAGCGGCTTGACGGAGCGCAGGTTGATGACCTCGGCCTCGATGCCGTAGTTCTTCTTGAGGTTCTCGGCGGCAACGAGGGTCTGGCCGACGCAGCGCGAGAGCGTGACCATGGTGAGGTCCTTGCCGGCGCGCTCGATCTTGGCCTTGCCAAAGGGCAGGACAAAGTCGTCTTTCTGGGCGGCCTCGGACATGGGGAAGGACTGGCCGTACATGAGCTCGTTCTCGAGGAAGACGACGGGGTTGGGGTCGCGGATGGCGGCCTTGAGCAGGCCCTTGGCGTCCTCGGCGCTCCAGGGCGAGACGACCTTGAGGCCGGGAATGCTGCCGTACCAGGCGCTGTAGTCCTGCGAGTGCTGGGCACCGACACCGGCGGCGAAGCCGTTGGGGCCGCGGAAGGTGATGTTGCAGGGCTGGATGCCGCCGGACATGTAGAGGGTCTTGGCGGCCGAGTTGACGATCTGGTCAATGGCCTGCATGGCAAAGTTGAAGGTCATGAACTCGCACTGGGGGGGGGGGGGTTAGCCGATGGGGACTCGAGGGTTCACGGGAATCAGAGAGAGAGAGAGAGAGAGAAAACAAACCACGGGGTGCAGGCCGCTCAGAGCTGCGCCGACGGCGAGGCCGCAGAAGCCAGACTCGGTGATGGGCGTGTCGATGACGCGCTTCTCGCCGAAGCGGTCCAGCAGACCCTTGGTGACCTTGTACGCGCCGTTGTACTGGGCGACCTCCTCGCCGAGAATAAACACCTTGGGGTTGAGCTCGAGCTCCTCGGCGAGCGCCTCGTTGAGGGCGTCGCGCACCGTGTACTCCTTGGTGCCCGACGTTGCCGCATAGGACCTTGTCTGGAAGGCCGACCAGCTGGCCGCGAGCGGACGGGCCGCGCGCGCAGCGGTCTGCGGTGACGACCGGAGTGTGTGGGAGGCGAGCGGCGAGCAGACGGCGACGGCGGACGATCGCGAGGCGGCGGCGGCGGCGGCGGCCGTCAGGCGGCCGGCCGGGCGGACGCAGCGGAACATGGTGAGGGCGGTGGATGGACGCGGTGCGTGATGCGGCGAGCAGAGGACAGGCAAGGTCGGGGGGGGCGATTGGCAGGAAGAGAAAGAAAAAGCACACGGAATACGGCCGTCGACGGGGGGGGGGGAGAGGTGTGGACGGGAGGGAGAAAGAAACAAGAAAAAAATAAAAGGGAAAAAAGGGACGCAGATTACAGCGCCTGGGGGGGAGCGGAGCACCACCTGTAGAGCGCAGCAGGCCGCCGTAACTGTGCCGGGGTTTTGCTCGCAGCGCCCTGTAAACCAGAGCAACGGCTGGCCAATCACGTGGCGGTGCGTGGTTAATATCTGACAATTTTTGCGGCCGTCCTCGCCGCGTCTGCGTTTCGGGGCGAAAGGCACCGACACAGGGGGCCAAGCTCTAATTACCAGTGCTATCTCCCCGAGCAGGGGCTGTCCAGGGCGCAGAAAACCGGGCCCCGCGACCCACAGTCACAACAGGCAGAACAGGCGCAGCCGGACTACTGGCACTATGCACGACAGGCACCGCGGGCGCCAACCAGCCTCCGCCGACCAGGCCCTGCGTGGCTAGCTCGCCGTTGTCGCACCGCATTTTGCGTGAATAAAACCGCGCTCTTTTGTCAGATATTATTATTACCAGGCATATTACCAGGCAGACGAGCAAGCGCAGGGAGCGCCACGGGGGCGTCCGGAGCCCCGGCATCTGCCACATCTGTCCTGTCCTTTGTCTATTATTCCATACTCCGTAGCTCACGGCCTTCACACAAAAACCCTCTGCCCATCCGATAAGCCTCGCTGTTCTGGCCTCCAGGCCCAGCTCCGTCTGCCGACACGCCCCCCCCGTCTAGTTCGCCGGCTTGCGGCCCACAATCAGGTACATCGGCGTGAACAGGTTCTCCCGCGCACCGGCAACAAGCGAGTCGCCGCCGACGGCCAGCGCGTCCGCCGTCTTCTTCGTGCCGGCCGGCGCAATGCGCAGCGTCTCCAGCAGGCCGGTAAAGCCGTGCACCAGGAACCGCGCCGTGTGCGTCATGCGCAGGATCGTGAACAGGTCGCCCCACGACTGCAGATACCGCATCTCGCCCGACAGCGGCCAGTACCACGGCAGCGGGTCGTCGCGCGCCGCGAGGTCCTCGTGCCGCAGCAGGTCGAAGCCGACCGTCTTCATGGCGTCGAGGGCCTCCGAGATTTTGCACATGTTGGAGATGCCGTTGCCGAGCTCAATGCCCAGCCGGATGTCGCGGTGGTGCAGGTTGTCGTTGTCGTAGTCGTCCGTCATCAGCCACTCGTACACGCCAAACACGCCGCCGGGCTTCAGCACGCGGAAGATCTCGCCATACACGCCGTCGAGACGCGGCGCGTGCACGGTCGCCTCGATGGCGTAGACGGCGTCGAAGGTGTTGTCGGGGAACGACATTTGCTGCGCGCGCGAGGTACGTGTCAGTCCAGTCCCATCACAGACAAGGGTTTCTTTTCCCGTTGCGCCCGCCCCGCCGCTCGTACCATAAAGTCACCCTTGACAAACTTGAGCTGGCCGGACAGCTTCTCCTTCACCGCGTAGTTTGTGGCACGCGCAATCTGGTAGTCGTTGTTGTTGAGGCCCGTGATGTGCGCGCCCGTGAACTTGGCAATCTCGCGCGCGGGGCCGCCGACGCCACAGCCGACGTCCAGCACCTTCATGCCCTCCTTGATGCCGATGCTGTGCGCCAGGTAGTGTTCGTGCCGCGCAATGGCCTGGTAGAAGGGCTCGCCCAGGGAGTAGCGGCAGAAGTGGAAGCTCTGGCCCCAGCCATACTCGTAGAAGTCCGTCGCCAGGTTGTAGTAGCTGTTGGGGGGGGGGGGGTCAGCTTGCGTGTTGCAGGTCGGAAGGAAAAGAGGAAGAAGAGCGTCTACTCACTGTTTCGTCAACGTGGCATACTCGCTGGTGCGGGCCTACAGAGGAGGTGGCTTGTCAGTATTTCGAGTACCAGCCACATGCAACCGGCAATGGCCCACGTACCTCGCGGTCCTCCTTGGTCTCCGTCGCGGCCTTCTTGTTGTCAAAGTGCTTGAAGTACTCGTCAACCGCCAGCTTCTTGGCATCCTTGTCCTTGGAGAACATGGCAGACATGCCGCCCTTGGCTAGCGCCGAGTCACCGTGCATGGCCTTCATGAAGCTGGCATCGCGCTGGTGGTCCTCGGCCTCGAGGCCCTGCTTGGTGGCCATGGCGACGGTAAGAGGGGGGGTCGAAGAGAGAGAGAGAGAGAGACAGAGAAAGAGAGAGAGAGAAAAGAGGAGGCAATGAATCTGGGAGGCAATTGTTGGCGGCGTGGTGATTGGGGCTCTCAACAAAACCAGAGACGTGATGTCGTGCGGGAGACGAGACGCAGATATATAGCAAAAGTCGGGCCAGAACAGCTTCCGCCAATTTGCGCCAGGGGCACAGCCAAACAAAGAAAGCGGTGACCGTTAATTAGTCAATTCGTGCCGCCGTCGTACTCGTAGCCGTCGTAGTTCGTACTCGCAGTCTGCGGAGACCCACTTCTCGCCTTCCCCCTATTCTGGCAGCCGCCTGGCTTCGAATGCGAATACGAATAAGAGACGGCACGCTAGAGTCACGTGCCCGCGGCCGTCGTGCTCGCACTGCTACTCCGTATTTCGCCCCTCCAGATGATGCAGGAAGCGGCAGACGCCACGTGACCTGAGCAGACATTCTGAACTTAGTAATAATAGTAAGAAGACGCCTCTCTACGTTTTGCCTCTGCGAACTTTTGCTTCGTGTTTGTCAGAAACATCACCGCCCGACATCACAAAGGGCTCTACCACCTACCCCGGTTGCAATCGATCGTGTTTACCAACGTGGCCCTGCTTCCCGCCCACACCATACGCGCACGCGCTACACGACGAGACGACCGCTCACGATGCCGCCGCAGATCAAGTCCGACATCAACCGGTCGGGCTGGGAGGCAACAGACTTTCCGTCCGTGTGCGAAAACTGCCTGCCCGAAAACCCCTATGTGCGCATGCTCAAGGAGGACTACGGCGCCGAGTGCAAGCTGTGCACGCGGCCCTTTACCGTCTTCAGCTGGCCGGCGAGCCGCGCCCAGGGACGCAAGAAGCGCACCAACATCTGCCTGACCTGCGCGCGCCTGAAGAACTGCTGCCAGTGCTGCACGCTCGACCTGTCCTTCGGCCTGCCGATCGCCGTGCGCGATGCCGCGCTCAAGATGGTGGCCCCGGGCCCCACGTCCGAGATCAACCGCGAATACTTTGCGCAGAACAACGGCGAGGCCATCGAGAAGGGCCTCCTCGGCAGCGAAGAGTACGAGCAGGCCGACGACAAGGCGCGCGAGCTGCTCCAGCGCCTCGCGCAGAGCAAGCCCTACTTTCGGAAGGGACGCCAAGTCGACGAAGACGGCAAGCCGGTCCCCAACGCCGCGCATGCCGGCGCGCATGCCCGCCTCGGCGGCGCGGCGCGCGAAGGCGGGCCCGGTCCGTCGTCTGCAGGAGGCAGTGCGGCTGTCGGCGCCGGTGTTGGCGGCGTGGGCCCAATCCGAACACGGGACTCGCGGGCGGCGCGTGCTGCCGGGGCTGCACCCGGACGGCCGGCGAACGGTGCTGCGGCGAGAAAGGGCGCAGGGGCAGCATCACTGCCGCCGCCCGGGCCGAAAGACTGGCTGCCGCCCGACGACGCGAGCATCATGTCGCTCTTCGTCACCGGTGTCGAGGACGACCTGCCCGAGTACAAGATCCGCGACCATTTCAAGATCCACGGCAAGATCCGGTCGCTCATCTGCTCGCACATGTCGCACTGCGCGTTCATCAACTACGACACGCGGGAGGCCGCCGAGCGCGCTGCTGCGGCATGCCAAGGGCGCGCAGTCATTGCAGGCTGTCCGCTGCGCGTGCGATGGGGCCAGGCGCGTCCGGTCGGGACGATGAACCGCGAGGAGCGCGTGGAGATGATCCGGGATGGGCGCTCGGCGTTCCCCGAGCTGCGCAAGAAACAAAGCGGGTAGGATCTCTCCTTTTTTTCGGCTTTCCTTGTTTTCGACGGCCCCGTCTCGCAGCATGCATTCTGCAGTGTCTAATGGCGCTGCTGGGATCTCTAGATGACGAGCGCCCCCATACATTTATTCATGATCCGACACGCCGTGTCGGATTCATTTACTGTCAACTATGCAAAACAAATTGCAAGATCCCACTCCAGTTCCCCCCTCCCCACTGAAGATCGCGCCACGGAAGCGAGATCCCCGTCGGTGCCAGCGAACTTCACTTGGCCGAGCAGGCTTGGGGAGGCATGCGTCCAAGGAGGTGCGCTGCCGAACACAAAACAGTCTTGGCATCCTACGCGCTACAGAGGCCGGTGATGCTGGACAGCTGGTTCCTTGGTGGCGTGCATGCCTTCTCTCCAACGCATGCAGCCCGCATGCCGCCATCTCCCATGCACGCACCGAGGGGTTGGGGAAGGTGGTTAATACGAAGTGCTTTGAAACATCATTAGCGACGACGTGGTCTGATGGATAGCCATGCCATGCATGTTAGATAGACAATGAAATGACTCCCAGCCATTGCCCGAGGCCACCAAAGCAGCCGAAATTGTGTCCTCCTTTACTTGTCACGTCACCACGCCGTAGTACTGAGACGAACACCACTCCTCCCCCGGCCGCTCAAGCGGCGGCATATCCACACGGGCCAGCATCCCCAACACTCCCCGGCCGGTTTGGGTCGCTCGCCAGCGCGATGCTCGCCTTGCCGTTTGGGCAAGATCGCGACACGCCGCTTGTGCCGTTCCACCCGTACACGATCGTGCAGGGCACCGGCGTATTGTCCCACGGCAGAAAGGCCCATCCTTGGCATCCGGCCGGGAAGGCGGCGAAGCACATGGTGCAGCAGTCGGCGGCGCTGGGCGCAGCGAGCAGCTTGTATGGCCACGGCCTGCCGTTGGCATCGGCAATGCCCAAGTAGGACACGTTCGACGTCCAGGCGGCATTGTTCAGGCACTGTGTGGCATTGTGCGTCTGCAGAAAGAGCCCCCTCGAGGGTCTGGTTAGAGAGAGAGACACACACAAAGAGCGAGAGCGGCCGCACGAGGGCGGCTTGCCTTCCAGCAATATGAGGATACGTACGACGCCCGCGGGGGTTGCCGTCGGCAGATGCGCGGATTGGGAGCATGACAGGCAGTCGGTCGGCCCTCCGGTCGTGGGCGAGGTGCTGTTTGTTTTGCCCATTGTCAGCAAGTTCGCGGGCCACTGAGACGCACTCCAGAGAGGGGGGGGGGGCAAGGGATCGTCCACGGGCCTGGTGCGCGCAGGTGGATGGAGGGGCAGTGCTCGGACTGACCTTGTGGCGCCGTCCACGGCCACGCCGTGGAGGACAATGGGCAAGATGATCAGGGCGAGCACGCCAAGGACAAACGTAGCAGCAGCAGCGGCCAGGTACGGCTTCTGGCGCATCCACGCCCACGGCGGGCCGAGGCAGGCCGCGCACCGCTGCCGTGCCCGGCTCTGTCTCGCGGTCCACCACGGCAGCGTGCCATCGTCCTCGCCGCCGTCCTGCCGGTGTCCGTTGGTTCCGGCCCCCATCTTGCCAGCAGCAGCAGCAGCAGGAGGAGAGTCGGCGACGCCGTCCGCCGCCTTGTGCTCACGGTCGGCCGCGCCACCGGCCACCGCCTCGGGCGCAGCATTGGGGTCGAACTCGGCATAGCGGAGTGCCGCCGGCCGCTCGTCGGGGGCTGGGCCGCCGGTAGCCCGGGCATCGAGGGAGCGCAGCTCGACGGCGGCGTCTGAGGGCCCAGTATTCATCATTCCGATGCTTTGAGCAAGAGCGTGTGCGTAGGTGTGTGTGCTGCCGACGGAGGGGAGCTATGCGATGCGCGCGTCCTCTGGCGGCGTCACATCTGCTCCAGCGCGACCGGCTTTTTTTGTGTCGCACAAGCACTCGCTCGCACAACCAGAGGCCCGTCCAGGCCTCCACGCGTCGCCACACCCCGTTGTCATCCCAGCTGGCCAGGCCGTCACTCGACAGCCAGCCGCCAGCTGGGGACGGGGTGCTGTCCGTCACACACTTGCATGTTTGCAGTTGGAGGGACTGCAGTGGTCGCCAACGAGTGGCAGTGACGCACTTTAGTGTGCCGTGAGAGTAAAGACAAAAATGAATAAAAGAGTGAAAGGGCGGACAGGATAATCAACAAAAAGAAAAAAAAAGACAAAAAAACAAAAAATAAGGTCCTGCCCGGAATCGAACCGGGGCTACTGGAAGTAGTGAATGTGACAATCAGAATCCAATGTCCTAACCGCTAGACTACAGGACCGTGATTTCCAATTGTTGCAGTCTTTGCGTGGAGCCTTTATAAAGCAGCAGCCACCCGCATTACATAATCATGGGAGCATAAACGTACACAGAGATATCTTATTCAACGCAGGCATTGTAAGGGTAAGTAAGATGCTCTGTACTCCGTAATAGTACTGCAAGTACTTGTACTCTCTACTCTGTAATTGTATGCCGTATTTTGTTCTACTTTGATCCGACAGAATACGCAAAGCCGACCACCCCCCTTTTCTTCAACGCGGCACGTGCCTCCCTAGCCTCACAGCCCGCTGTTTCAACGCCCTCTGCCCCTGCCTGCCACGTCTGCCTCCCCCGTCAGCTTACGCCTTCCAGCCCACCAGCACGACGCAGACCGCCCTCGGCAGAGGCGGGTGGAAGGGACGCTCTCCCCCCCTGCCGTCCCGCGCCCTTGCTGCCCGCCCCACCCCAGAGCACCCGTGGGGCAGTTGTGGGCCCGAGGGGAAGAGCTCGCAGCGCACGCCACGGCCTTTTGCGTCTTTTGCGTCTTCTGCGTCTTCTGCGTCTTCAGCGCCGTCTGCCTCGTCTGCTGCCGACCGCCGTTGCATCCTCCCGCGACAACCCCCCTTTCCCCTTGCAGCGTGTTCGCAATCTGCCTCCGGCGCTGCAGGCGCACGGCTTTCCTTCCCCAAGCAGACACGCCAGCACTGGTGCGATCCTCCTCCCCACCGCCCCGTCCTGCTCTCTCCTCGCTTCTCCTCCTCGCTCCTCCTCGCTTCTCCTCCTCGCTTGCTCGCCCCTCTTCGTCTCTTGCCATGTCTCCTCTCTGCTCAGACACCCCAAGCCTCTGTGGTCTGCATGACTGCCGGTGCTGGTGCTGGTGCTGACCGCTGGTGCTGGCTGCACAGCTCCACGCTTCGCATCTCCTCGCGGCTGCACGCCGCCGGACTGTCCATCTCTCGTCGTACTTGTATCGTCGTACTTGTATCGTCGTGCTTGCTGCCTGCTCTTGGCTGTTGCCGTCTCAATGTCAGATACACACACCCCAGCAGAGCGCTCTGAACCGGTGTGCCTGTTCAACAGCCGGTCTCTACCATAGCTCCCACCACGTCCTCCCGTCTCACGCCGGCCACCCATCCTACTCCGCTGCCTCCCTGGTCTTGTTTCGGACGTTGGCATCCCACATTTGTCAGGGGCATGTACTCCGTACTCCGTACTTCTTTGTAAACCACTCGCCCCCCTCGCAATGGCGTGTTGGAGATCCCAGTCCCCCCACCCCGGCTCCTCGTTTCCTTTTCCGTCTACGTTCTTCTCGTTTCTCGTTTCTCGTTTCTTGTCTCCTGTTTCTTGTTTCTCGAGCCCTTTAAGATGTGCCCTCCTCTGTCTTCCCTTCGGCCAGTCGCCTTTCCTCCTTTCATCTCGAGAGCTGTGGTCTACTTGAGCTCTTAGGGGGCGCCTTGTTACATATCTTACATTCTACTTCATCTTCTTCTTCACCTACGCCCCCCTGTCCCATTCGTTTTCGTTTTTCTTTCTCTTTGTTTCTCTTTCCATTTCTCCTTCCTCCCTCCTCCTCGGCATACCTTCCTCATGGCCGTCTTTCCCGCGGTTCCCTCGTTTGGACACCCGCGACCGACTGCTGCACGGAGGTGATCAGCCGCCCGTCTTCTGCCGGGCTGCTGGGCCGCCCCGTCAACGACAACGCGTGCCGCATCTTGACAACAGCCGCCTTTGTGCACAGCCTCGGCAGCATCTGTGGTCATCTAGACACTCCCGTGGCGTCCCCTGGCCCCCCGCCCTTGTTTTACCCCCCCCCCCCCCCCCCCCCCTCCTCCCGTCCTCACGACAATATCTTCGGCCAGTTCTTTCGCCTCCCCCGTTTCGTCGAGGGTGGCGCTTCCTCCAAAACACAGCATGACGAGCCGAACACTGGTCGTAGTGCTGAGCAGTGTCCTCTCCGTTGTAGGCGTTATCGTAGTGGCTGGCATCGTTTTTCTTTGCTGTCGCTGCCGGCAAAGACGCGGAGGCATTTTTTCTGCCCGTGGCATCTCGCCCATCGGCGACGACGAGATCGAGACCTGGAAGGGACGGCGGCCACCGCCAGAGACGGGCGAGGTGGAAAAGAGGCTGTTTGAAGGACCCGGCGAAGGCCATACAGGAGGCACAGGCCACGCAGGGCCAGACCGGTCACCGCTTGCCGGGGCGACCGTGCAGCAGCGGGATGGCCCGCCGCAGACGCACCGCTGCAGAGCCCGGGACGCCAGCTTTGCCGCTGCCAGCCCGAGCATCATAGCCGATGGCGGTGGTGGCGGCGGTGGCGGCGGTGGCGGCGGTGGCGGCGGGACACAGTCGCGGCCGATGCCGTCGAACCCGTCCAACGTCATTGTCTACAGGGACCCGCCGCAGCCGTTCCCCGGCTTGCCCGATTCGGAGGCTCTGACGACGACGGCCTTTCCGCAGCCCCCGGGCACCGTGGCGGCACCGCCGCCGCCCGTGCTGCGGTACCGGCGGTCCGAAGAGCTCTCGCCGCGCTCGGCGCGGTCCATGTCGTTTGGCAGTCTCGCGCCGCGCAGCTTGGCCGGCCGGTTCAGCCTCGACCAGGACCGCGATCTCCTCCCGTCCCATGCGCCCGTGGCGCCGCTGCCGCCGCCGCCAGCCGCGCTCCAGCTGGCTCGCGCGCCAAACGCCCGGGCCGGCCTCACCGACGAGACGGTCCCGGGCGACCCGTCCTTCTTGCCCGCACCGAAGCGGCAGCACTCGCGGCGGCTGATGAAGCAGCAGCAGCAGCAGCACGCCCACCGTGCGCAGCCGGCGCCCTCCGACGACCTCGTCCCCCACCCCGCGCCCGTTCCGCCGCCCGCGGTCGCTGCCGAGACCGGGGCCGGCCGCAGACAGCGCAGCCAGAGCAGCAGCAGCAGCGTCGGACACCAGGCAGCTGCGTGCATTGGCCTGGCCATCGGGTAGCTGGCCGGGGTGCATCCAAGGCACGGCGTTTCTCTGCCTCGCCAGCGTCTTTTCTTGCTTTCTGCAAACGACGAGCGGCACACGACTCACGACACACGATTTACGACGCCGACACATTGCGACGGCCATCCAACAGCGGCCACACCTATCGCACCCCATCTCTATCCAGCTTCTTTTGTCCTTTGGTTCGCGGCCACGTCCTCCCGGGGTTGCCCTCCGTCACAAGGGCCATTCGCCATGTGGGCGACACAGCTGAATGCCAGAGCTAGTGGCGCCTAGTGCATGCAGGCCCATCACCGCTCGGGGAAGAGTTTGTTTCTGCTCGTGTTCATGGATTGGGGGACGAAGGGCGATGCTATCTGATTCGTGTCTTATTCGTCGCAGTTCAGCTCAGTAGAAAACAGCAAACTTGGGGACTTGGCCGTGGGCCTGGGGCCTGGAATGCGCACAGTGTGGGGCGGCCGTCCGGCCTGCAAGAATGTATCTTATGTACGACTATGAGTACGAGTACGACGAATGTACAGAGTACGCAGAGCTAGCAAAGGACCCCAAACTCACCTAAGCCCGAACCAGAGAGGCCGCCCTTCGTGCCTCTGGGCTGGCGGCGTCCGCCCGGCGCCCTCCCGGCCGCATGCGAAACGAAACTAGGCGGGAAATGGGCGGGGAATCGTCATTTGTTTGTCTTGGCGCCCAGCCTGCTTGCGACTGTGTTTTGTGCTGTTTGTGTTTTTGTTTTGCTCCTCCACGGCAGCACGCTGTCTTCACGCTGTCTTTTGTCGCGCGCACGGTCTGGCACTGTGCACGCTGGTTGCAGGGCAGGCGCGCTAGTTGCAGGCCAGCCGCGCCTGCCAACATGGACCGACGGCTGCACGCCGGCGGCCCCACAGTTTGTTTGTGAGTTTGTCGGATCCTCTGCTGGATGGACCCTTAATAAGTCAACCAGTACTAACGGCGCACGCCGTATTACGCATTCGCCGCAATGCGCATTGGCCAATTTGCCCTCGTTTCTCGCGCCGTCTGCCCTGTCATGCTGCCATATTTTGTCATCGACATGGGCTAATCTCCAATCCCCACCCCTTGCGCGAGCTGCCAGCGAGCTATTGTTGCTGTTGTTGCCATTCCTGTTCCTTCAATTGTTCACAGGGCGCCGATCTACCCTCGTCTTGTCATCTCGTCGTCTCGTCGTCTCGTCGTCTGCATCTTGTCGATCGAGCTTCACGCTGACACCGGTCGCCTCCTCCCCATTCTCGTGCTGCTGCTCCTGCTGCCACGCGCGACGCAGCCGAACCTCGCCCGCATCGAGACCGCCCCCCCAAGCTCCCTCCAGCTCGAAACACCCGAGACGACACCGCGAAGCTGCGAGCCTCTCGCCTCGACTCTACAATGGCTGAGCACCACCGTCCACACCTCCCCCACCTCCACCGCGATGCTGCCGACGACGGCGACGGCTTCGACGACAGCGGCGCGGCCGACGGGGTGGAAGCCGGCGGGCGCAACCCGTATGCCTCGGCCAACCGTTGGCGCCACCAGGAGTCGACGGCCTTTGCGCGCCACGCTGCTGCGGCCGCCAGCCAGCCGCGCGACGAGGAGAACGGGCGGGGCGGCGTCAAGGACCTGACGGACTTCCTGAACGCCTCGCGCATCTCGCCCGCCGAAGCCTCCGCGCCCGCGCCCGCCGCAAACGACGCGCCCAACCGCTTCACGCCCATTGTCGTCCCGGCGCCCGCGGATGCGCACAGCCTCGAGCCGTCCCGCGCGGCGGGCGCACAGCAGAACGGCGCCCCCGCGGACGGCAAGGAGATCATCGTGGGCCCCCTCCTCAACTACCGCCGCATGGAGGGCGACCGCTGGATCGGCAGCGCCCTCGTGGTGACCCGCGGCGGGGGAAAGGCACAGCCCGCGTTTGTGCCCACCGCACGCATCGGCCCTGCCGACAAGGCGCCGGCAGCCGGCCCGTCGACAAACGGCGAGGGCGTCCCGGACGCCGGCCAGGACGTGCAGGGGCTGCGCCTGTACTCCGATCCGCGCAACACCTTCTGGCGCTTCGACTTCTCCGTGCCCATGGGCAGGACAGAGTCGCGCTGGCAGTACACGCTGCCCGGCATGCGCTACACCAGCGAGACCAAGCCGCGCACGAGCTTCTTCTCCGTCCCCGCGATCACCGAGGCCATGCGCATCCTCTTCTTCTCCTGCAACGGCTTCAGCGTGGGCACGGACGAGGATGCCTGGAGCGGGCCCGCCCTCTGGAACGACGTCGCCCGCGTCCACGCGGACACGCCCTTCCACGTCATGATCGGGGGCGGCGACCAGATCTACAACGACAGCATCCGCGTCGCCGGCCCGCTCCGCGAGTGGACGGCCGTCGCCAATCCGAAGAAGCGCCGCGACTACCCCTTCACCGAGCAGCTCCGCCAGCAGTGTGACGATTTTTACCTGGCCAACTACATCAAGTGGTACTCGACCGAGCCCTTTGCATCGGCCAACGGCCAGATCCCGCAGCTGAACATCTGGGACGACCACGATGTACGCACCTCCCACTCTGACCGTCGCCCCTCTCTTCGCCAGACTAACACGGCCTGCAGATCATCGATGGCTTTGGCTCCTATGTAAACGAGTTCATGAAATGCGAGGTGCGTTCCCCATCTGCTGCTCCATCTAACCATCATGCCATTCCGCGTGCTCTGCACACCATGCCGTGGGGCTGTGATCCTGACAAACGGCGCTCCCCAGGTCTTCACCGGCATAGGCGGCCTCGCCCACAAGTACTACATGCTCTTCCAGCACCATCTGCCTCCGCCGGCAGGCACGCACGCGTCTGGTAGGTCTGAATGGTGGCCGTTCTGGCATCGTAGCCTTGTCACTTTTGAGGGCACAGATCGCTGACGCCGAATCTTTCGTCTTCCCCTCAGATGCCGCCCATCTTGCCGAAGCCCACAAGGCTGCTCCGGCACAGCTCGGCGACATTTACGTGGCACCTCCCATCGTCGAGTCCAACTACATTATCGGCTCAAAACCAGGCGTGAGTTCTTTTGTTGTCCTGGCAGCAAGCGGCTTTCGGGGGGGGGGACTGTGCTGACGGCTTCGTGTGCAGCCCTACATCACCGAGCATTCACATAACATGTACTGCAAGCTCGGCGCACGCATGGCCTTCTTGGGCCTCGACGCCCGCACGGAGGTAAGCATGTGCGACCCTCAAACATGTTGCGCTTCGCTCAGAGACTTTGTCGAACTGCTGTGTCTGACTCCCCTGTGCTTGGCAGCGAACGCGTCACCAAGTCAACTATCCCGAGACATACGACCAGATCTTCAGCCGCCTGTCAGACGAGTTCAAAGCAGCTGCAGCGGCCGGCCAGCCAGTGAGACATCTGATTCTCTTGCTCGGCATTCCGATTGCGTACCCAGTATGTGCCCCCGCGTGTCCCCGCCACGACGTGTTGTGCTTTCCCTGCCGTGTCCGTCCGACAGCTAACAACGCCCTCCAGCGCCTGACCTGGCTGGAGAATGTCTTCAACAGTCCCCTCATGGGCCCCGTCAAGCTATTGAATCGGCGGTTCGGCTTCGGTAGGCTTCCCCCTTCCTACGGAACGTGCCGCTTCGGGGCAATGTGGCCGCTGCTAACGGTGCTGCAGGAGGCGGCTTCTTCAACTACTTTGATGGCAGCGTCGACCTTCTCGACGACCTGGACGACCACTACACCGCGCGCACGCACAAAAAGGAGCGCAACTGGTTCGTGGAGCGCCTGCAAACGGTGAGCGCCGAACACTCTGTGCGCATCACGATTCTCGGCGGCGACGTCCACCTGGCGGCCGTCGGCCGCTTCTACGCCAACCCCAGCCTCAACATTGCCTCCGAGAACGACTACCGCCTGATGATCAACGTGGTCTCGTCGGCCATTACCAACAAGCCGCCCCCCGCCGCCATCGCGAATCTGCTGGCCCGCCGCAACAAGATCCACCACCTCAACAGCTCGACCGACGAGACCCTGTTCAAGCTCTTCGACAAGGACCCCGGCACCACCACCAAGACGGCGAGCCACAACCGCGTCACCATGCCGAGCCGCAACTTTGCCATGATCACCGAAAACTCCCCCAACAACCCCGACTCCGAGGAGCGGAGCCGTCCCGGCGCCCCGGCGCCCGAGGCCGCCGCGGGAGCGTCGCCGGCAGCGCTGGCGGCCCCTGCTGCGCGCCCTGCGTCGCGGGGCTCGTCCCGTCTGCGCCGCCGGTCCGCCTCGAGGCACACCGAAACCGGGTCCGAGGGGGGGGGGGGCGCCCCTGGCGAATCAAAGACGGCCAACGGCCGCAACGGCCACCACGCCCTGCACGCCGGGGAAGAGGGCGCCGGCACGCGGCACAAGGCGGCCGGCGCCCTGCACGGCAAGGGCAACGACGGCAGCCTGGACGTGAGCATTCGCGTCGAGATCGACCAGCACGACCCGCAAGGACGGACGGAGCCGTACGGCCTGACCGTGCCTGCACTGGACTACGCCGGGCCGCCGCCCATCCCGCGCATCCCGCACCACTTCCGGACGAGCCGGCCAAACACGGGCCACCGCTCGACCACGACCGCGTCGTCATAAAAAACCGGCAGCCGACCGCGGACGGCATGGGGCCTTGGGACCGTGATTTTGCATGCTCGCCGTGTCATGTATGAGTACACTTGGTTACTTCTTTTGGTTCTTAATGTTGTTGTTGTTGTTTGGGAGGAGGGGAGGCTGTGGTAGAAACTGTTTGGTAGGGGGGGCGGTTTTCCCCCCCCTTGTAACACAAGATTTTGGCTCCCCGGATGTTGGGACTTGGGACTCTACCGGTGCTTGCGGTCCTGGAACGCTCGTTTCCCTCTTTGTTTTTGTGGTTTTTTCTTTTTTTTGTTTTGAATAATCTAGGCGTAGAACCGTACCCCGGGTATATAATACTATACAATGCTGCGAGACCAACTACGTGTCCCGACATGCTCGGCAAGGAGGAACGGCCCGTTGCCTACCTACACCTGTTGTGCGTTTACCAATTCCATGCGCGCGCTCCGCTTGCCCGTGGTCTCGTCCTTGTGGTCGGTGATGCGCACCGTCACCTTCTGGAACAGGCGGATGGTCAGCGGCGTCAGGCTGCTGCTGCTGCTGCTGCTGCTGCTGCTGTCGTCGCCGGCTTTGCCGGCCGCCACGGCCATGCTCGTCTCGAGGGTGTACTTGTCGCCGTCGAACGTTGCGGCCGGCTCCGGCGTCGCCAGGTCGCGCAGCCGGATGACGCTCTCAATGCCCAGCCGCGGCACCAGCACCACAAACCCGTTGCTGAAGACGCGCATGACAAAGCCCTCGGCGGTCGCCTCCTTGCCGCGCACGGCCTGGCCGACGTAGTAGGCAATGCTGGCGCGGCCCGCGAGCTGCGCGTTGCGGTGGCGCATGTTGATGTTGCGGCACACCGCGGCGAGGCGGCCGCGGGTCGCCGTCGCGCTGGACGAGTAGCCGATGGCGGCCGCCAGCTGCCGGTGCACCACGAGGTCGGCGTACCGCCGAATGGGCGACGTGAAGTGCGTGTAGATGGGCGACGCGAGGCCGTAGTGCAGAAACTCCGGGTAGGCGAGGGCGCCCGCCGTGAAGTACTCGGCGGCCGTCATGCACCGCGTGGCGAGAATGCGGACGAGCGTGTTGAAGAAGGGCTCGTCGGGGTCGACGCAGGCGTCGAGGCTCGCGGCCAGCGCCTTGGACGACTCCACGCTGAGGGCGAAGCCCTCGCCGCCGCCAGCTTCGGCCGGGCCGGCCGCGCGCAGCTGGCGCGTCAGCTCGTCGAAGTTGGTCTTGGGCGGCGTCGCGTGGCGGCGCAGCAGCGCGGTCTGCGGGAAGGCGTCGTAGATCTTGGTGGCGACGGCGATGTTGGCGAGCAGCATGAACTCTTCGACCAGCGAGTTGGTGTCCAGCAGCGCCTTGGTCTGGACGTCGATGGGGTCGGAGGTCTCGGACTCGATCTGCACCTTGACCTCGGGCGACGACAGGCTGAGGGCGCCGGCGTCGAGGCGCTTCTGCCGGAGCTTCTTGGACAGCTGCAGCAGCGTGCGCATGCCGCGCGTCAGGTCGCCCTGCTCCGAGGCGTCGTCGATGCGCAGCTGCGCCTGCTCGTAGCTAAAGGCCTCGCGCGAGCGGATCACCGACTTGGTGAAGCGCACGGCCACGACGTCGGCGTCGGCCGTCATCTCCCACAGCACCGAGAAGGCAAAGCGCTCCACGTACGGCTTCAGCGAGCACAGGTCGGTGCCCAGCAGCATCGGCAGCATGTCGATGCGCTTGTCCACCAGGTACACGGTGGTGCCGCGGATGCTGGCCTCCTGGTCCATGGCGGTGTTGGGCCGCACAAAGTTGGACACGTCGGCAATGTGCACGCCGACCTCGAAGTTGCCGTTGGGCAGCGGGCGCGCGTGCAGCGCGTCGTCAATGTCCTGGCAGCCGACGGGGTCGATGCTGCAGATCAGGAGCTCGCGCAGGTCCTCGCGGTCGACCCAGCCCGGGTCGGCCGTGCTGGCCGGCACGCGCCAGTCGTGGCCCTCGGCCGGCAGGCAGTCCAGCACGGTCTTGGGGAAGGGGCGGTACTGCACGTCGTACTCCAGCAGCAGCGCCTCCGTCTCGGCCGCCTTGGTCTCCAGCTCGCCCAGCGACCGGATCAGGTGGCCGACCGGGTGGCGCGAGTCGCGGTCCCACGCGTCCATGGCCACGAGGATGCGCTTGCCGAGCAGCTCGCCGGCCTGCCGCGTGCGGAGCCGGATCTTGGGGATCTTCTTGTCCATGGGGATGACGAAGACCGACTCCTGCTTGCGGCCCTGGCCCGTCGCCTTGCTCACGGACGTCTGGTCAATGTGGCCGACGTACTGGCGCCAGTTGCGGCGGATGACGCCGACGACGCGCGCGGTCGGCTCCACGTAGGACGGCGCGGCGGCGTCGTCTTTGCGCCCCCTTGCGCCTGCGCTCTGGCCGGCCTGGATCTGCGTGCGCTTCACCTCCTCCTGCAGCGCCTTGCGCTCCTTGGCCGAGATCAGGTCGCCGCCGCGGCTGCCGCCGGCGCCGGCGCCGGCCGCGTCGTCGTCGTCGCCCCCGTCGCCCCCGTCGGCATTCTCGTTCTTGGTCACGACCTCCTCCTCGACAATCTTGGTCGACGGCTGCTTCCACTGGTCGCGGGGCAGGACCTCGACGACGACGGTGTCGCCGTCGACGGCGCGGTTGATGTTTTCACGGCCGAGGATGAGCAGCGCCTTGGGGAAGGCGGGCACGCGCACCGAGCCCTCCAGGTAGTTGTAGGGCGAGACGTTGAAGCTGCCCTGGTGCAGGAGCCCGCTCTTCACGCCCGTCAGGAGCCTGGACATGGTCAGGTACTCGGGGTACAGGTGCTGGGCATGGGGGCCGGCCTTGCTCTGGTCGCGCGCGGCGGTGATGGAGACGTCCTGGGACTCGGGGATCATGTCGAGCAGGGCGTCGGCGTTCTCGAGGCCGCGGACGTAGTCGGGCAGCGCGCTCGCCGCCAGGCCGGCGGCGCGGGCCTTGCGCAGGTTGTCGCGGTCGTTGCTGAGCATGACGACCGCCGGGGCGCGGGTGGACGCCTTGCTCTTGGCGGCCGCCTGGATGTGCTCGCCATACCACTGGACGGCGCGGCGCACGGCGCGGTCGTTGCGGTCGTTGATGGTCTCGCCGGGGTCGCGGGCGACATAGGTCTCGAGGCGGAACTCGTTGAAGAAGACGTAGAAGCGCTTGTCGTCGCTCCGCGTCAGGCCGATCAGGCGGTTGTAGAGCGGCAGGGAGCGGTTGCGGACCTCCTCGAGCACGATCTGCAGCACGATGACGTCGTAGAAGGCCGAGATCTGCTCGAACAGGTCCATGGCGGTCAGGAAGACGTTGGTGTCGGGCACGAGGTAGTGGCCCTGGGGGTAGGCAGTCGTGCCAGCCGGGCGGTCGCTGAGGACGAAAGGCGTGACTGGGGAGGGAGAAGGGAGGGGGGGGTCAGCGGGTCTGTGCGAACAAAAGAAAAGAGGGCAAACAGGGGTCTGCACGTACCACGGCCGGATGCATCGCGCGGTGCGTTCTCCTGGCAGGCGACGCAGAGCTGCGACGAGCAGGGGATGTCCTGGCGCAGGTAGACTTCGCGGACAATCTTTTGGACCTTGCCGCTCTTGGTGGTGCGCACAAACGTCTTGCTGGACAGGCTCGAGGCCGGGCCGTCGTCGCCGGGTGCGCGTCGTTTCAAGGTCGCCATTGTGGAGGGCGCCGATGCAAATGCTTTTGGGGGCGGAACGGAATGCCTGCTGTCTCTGATGAGGCTCGCCAACTTGCGGTTTTGGCGGGCCTGAAAAAAAACCCAGCCGATGCAGCCCTGCTTACCAAAGCACCGCCGCTATCGCGTATCGCTATCGTTATCGCGATCTGGCAGGGCAGTGGGGCATCGTGTTCCACGAGAGGAGACGACTAACAGCACAGCTTCACATGCGCCGCAGAGATGTCGTCGCCATCCGAAGCTCGCGGCAAGGTGCTGCTTGTACGAGAGCGCTGCAGGAGCGCAACTCACTCAGCGGCCTCTGGCCTTGCGTACGCCAGGTGCGGCGCCACGCTGTTGGTCCCGGCGGCGCTTGCTGTTGGAAGCTGACTGGGGCACCTCGACGATGGCTGCGCCCAACCTGGCCGTACATATATTAGCCAGTGACGTCCCTTTGCCGTCCTCGCCAGATCGCGTCGAGTGCCGTCGATATTCTTGAAACAACAGCAGCAAAAGAGAGACTTGACAAGCACACCTCAGGCTCGAGCACGCTCAGGGACGAGAACATCCTCCAGCATCGATCTCCAGACGGCGGCAATGGGCAGCACCCAGCGAGAAAGTACGGCCACAGCCCCCGGGCTTCTATCACGGCTTATGGCCTGGTTGAGGGGCATCACCGGGCACGGCGAAGCAGAGCGGCCCGTGCTGGAGCAGCCCGTGCTAGAGCAGTCGCCCGAGCAGGCTGCAAGGGCGGCACGGACGGCGTGTAGGCTCAGGCTGGTTGCCGCCATGAAAGCCACGACCAAGGCTGCGCACAGCCTGGAGCAGGTCGACACATACGTCAGAGCAGCGACGGACAACATGGTGGCAACGCTGGACCCGACGCGTGCGGGGCGGGTGAGTGGACACCTGGACGCACTGGCGGCGCAGGCCGTGGCCAGAGTAGCACACGCGGCCACGACGTGTGCGTGTCTGCCCGCGGACATGGTTGACGGCATGTTCAGCGGTGTGTTTTCGCCGCTGTTCGAGTCTGTGGCTGCCGAGGGGACGACGGACTCGACTGACACCGCGGACACGAAAGACGCCACGGACACCACGGACGCCGCGGATATCGCGGCTGCCACCCAACGGCGCATGCAGGAGGCCCTGGACTCCATCGACATTGCGAACAAGGCGATGCGCACGCCACTTTGCGTCAGCTACCAGGACAGTGTGGCGTTTGATTTGCGGGACCTACGTCCTCAACTCCCGGACTCGAAGAACTACTATAGCGAGCTCCAAAAAAGCTTTTCGGAGTGGTGGCGGCAGGGACGCGACAGCACCGAGGCGACGGCCAAATTCACCGACAAAGTCGTTGACGGGTTGGCGCGAGCGAACGACGGCCTCTACATAACGTCCCGGATCGTTATGGACGCGGAAAAGCTTCGACGCTGTGCAGCAGCTGCCTTGCTGCCACCCCAGGTGGCCAAGGAACTGACAGCACAGACGGAGCTGAGATTCGACGCCGCCTTTGCAGACAAGCGGAACGCACTGCGGGTCTGCGACGTTGCATGTATGCAGGCCGCGACCAGCTTGGCACTGGCGGCTGCCGAGGAGAAGACGCACAGTCGGTCGGTGTGAAGGGAGGGGGACATCGGCCTTCAATACCGTCTTTTGTGGGGAGAGAGCACGCCTCGTGCGCGTCCTGCTGATCTGCTTTGTTTCTTCCGCTTTGGGAGTTTGCCGCAACGGCTGTCAGAGTGCTGGATTCCTTCTTCTTATTAGTGCTGCTAAATACAAAGTCATTCTCTTCTGAATTCTGGCGAATGCACCTTTCCGGGACATGATCGACGCAAAGCTGCTCCCGGGACAACCAGGACTCCCGGGACAACCGGCGCTCCCAGGACAACCCGGTCTACCAGGCCAACCGGGACCGGGCCAACCTGGCCAACCCGGACAACCAGGCCGGTGCCGTGCGCAATCAGCTTGTTGTGTTGTGGTGCCTTCTCGTCACTATTTATAACCCATCTGCCCCGCCTCCCCCCTCGTCACTTTCTTCTTCCTTCTTCTTTTTTTTCCAAGGTATTTTCATGATTTCCCCCCCCGAACTGCTTTAACTTGTGCATCTAGCAACCGTATCTTCTCACGGCTTTCGCTTCAACTTTTTATCCGTCTTGTCTCTGTGCCGTCCCGTTTCCATACCGTCTAACAAGCGACGACATCTTTGTTTCCAAGCTTTCCTCGAAACGAAGATGACTCCGACAGAAACGTGAGCTACCCCCGACCCGCCCTGCCCGTTTGATGGCCTCGTGACAGAACAGACATGCTAACCGGGCCGTGTTCCCCAGGGCGCTGGTGTGCGTACTCGTCGGGCTTGCCTCCGCTGCTGCGCTTCTGAACGTGTAGTACACGCGCCGGAATGTGCGCAGCGCAGCGCGGACGCACATGTCCGTGGCTCTGCAAACCTTGGCTGAGGGACGCACACTACCAGTGTCATTTGTCGTCGAGCTGGAAAGGGCGACACAGAGAAACTGGCTCCAGCGTCGGCTCTTCGGCGAGCAGTCACTCCCAGAGTTCGAGTACATCCGTGCTCGAAACCGGTCAAATTTCCTGGCTGAGTACGCTGCCGCCAACGATGCCCTGCTCCGCGCCGACCTCGAGTTCGACGAGGTCGTGCAGCGCGTTGGCCCGCGTGCCAAGAACCCTGAGGTCATCGACGCAACGCAGGGGGTGGTAAAGGCGTATGAATACGTTGTGGCTCTTGAGAAGTCGGGGGAAGCCATTGGCCTTGAATTCAAGGCAGGTAAGAAGGCGGAGTCAGAGGCACAGGCCGAAGCACAGGCAGGGGCGCAGGTGGAGGCGCAGGCTTGATGTTCGGGGGTTTTTACTAAGTATTCTTGTTGCTTTTTGGTGGTTTTTTTTTTTTTTGCAAGTGCTTTTTTTTTTTCCTTTTTGGCTTTTTTTTCTTTTTGCGAGTGCTTTTTTTTTGCTTTTCTGTCTTTTGCTTTTTGTTTTTTGCTTTTTTCTTTTTGGTTTCTTGCTTTTCTGTTCTTTTTGTTTGTTTGTTTTTTTTGCTTTTCTTTTTTTTTTTCTGTTTTTTCTGTTTTTTCTGTTTTGTTTTTTTGTTTTTTTTTTGTTTTTTTTTGTTTTTTTTTTGTTTCTTGTTGTTTTGTTTTTTGCTTTTCTGTGTTTTTTTGTTTGCTTTTGTTTTTTTGCCTTTTTTTTTGTTCTTTAGTTTGTTTGTTCTTTTGTTCTTTGCATTTTGCTCTTTGCTTTCTGTTTTTTGTTTTTTTTTACTTTTTTACTTTTTGTTTTCCTGCTTTTTTTTTCTCCTGCTTTTTGTTGTTTTGTTCTTTGCTTTCTGTGGTTTGTTTTCTTGTTCTTTGTTCTTTGTTCTTTGCTTTTTTGTGCTTTGCTGTCTGTTTTTTGTTTTTTGCCTTTTGCCTTTTGCCTTTTGTTTGTTGTTTTTTGCTTTTTGCTTTTTGCATTTTGCGTTTTGCGTTTTGCGTTTTGTGTTTTGTTTTTTGCATTTCATACTTTGTATTCTGTAATTTGTATTTTATTTGTGTTTTAAGGGTGTTGGGTTTTTTGGGTTTGTATTTTATACTTTGTATCTTGTTTTCTTGTATTTTGTTTTGTATTTTGTTTTGTTTCTTTGGGGGGTTGGTTGTTTTTTAATTTTGTATTTTATTCCTGGCGAGTGTCAGTTTTTTTTTTGGCCAGTGCTTTTTTTTTTGTTATTCTTTATAGTTTTTTTTTTGGGCTAGTGTCCCTTTTTTTTTTTACAATACAACTTTGTTGTCTCTCCTTGTTTGGCAGTGCTTGTGTTTGCTGCTAGCTTATATGTTGTCGTGCCGGCACTCGAGAACTGAGCATCTAAAGTAAAATGTCGTAACAGAATCCCTCGACTTGACAAGACCGAGTTGAGAAGTCGAGGCTCTGGAGTCGAGGCTGGCTTCCGAGTTGTCAAGTTCGAAGAGCGGACTTTGGCCAAATCGGTCGAGACGCGACGTGAAGCGGACGCCCCACTTTTCAATCGCACTTGTCGCCTCTGCAGCACAGAGACAAACCAAAACGCACCTGAACGCATAAAACGCACCGAAACGCCCCGAACGCAACGAGACTGCACCGCGCCGCCTGGGCAGAAGGAGAGGAGAAGCGAGACGACGACTTTTGCCCCGACGCTCCACGCCCCGACGCCCCGAAACAGCTGCCCGCTCCCCCGGTTGGCAATGCCTCCCCGCAAGAGCGACGCGGCGGCGTCGCGCAAGAGCAATGCCGGCGAGACCGCAGCAGTGGCGGCGGCAGCAGCAACAGCAGCAGCAGCAAAAGCGGCAACAGTGACAGAAACGGCGGCAGCACCACCGCCTGCGCCAAGTGCCGACGGACACCGGCCGACGACGGCGACGACGGCGACACCGGAGCCCCCGAGCCTGGCCGAGGCGGCCGGAACGCCCGAGCACCCTGCAACGGCCGCAGCAAGCACCACGGGCGACAAAGAGGCGGAGAAGGAGACGGACAAGGACAAGGAGCGGGAGCGGCGCGAGTCGCGAGGCGGCGACGCCGTGACAATCGAGGTGGGTGCTGCGGTGGCGGAAGACGGACTACGAGCCCCCCCCCCCGGACGCTGATGCAGCTCATACAGGACCTTAACATGCCGCGGTCGATTGTCACGCGGCTGGCCAAGGGCATGCTGCCGCCCAACACCCAGCTCCAGGGCAGCGCCATCACGGCCATGACCAAGAGCGCGACCGTGTTCATCAGCCATCTTGCCAATGCGTACGTCTCCCGCCTCGCTGGTTGAGCGGCGTGTCTTTTCTTTCTTATTTTTATTTCTTGTTCACCCTTGACTAACAGCGGCAGGGCCAACACCCTGACGACCAATGCCGGCAAGAAAACCGTCATGCCGGCGGACGTGTTTGCGGCGCTGGACGACATCGAGTTTGGCTTTATGCGGGACCAGCTGGAGGCTGAGTTTGCCAGTACGTCGTGCCCCCTGTTTCTTCTACTTTGTCCATGTTTTTTGTCTACAGGCCGGGGCCACCACTTCTGACTGGGCATGTTTGCTTGCAGAATTCAACCACATCCAGACGTCCAAGCGAACGGACTACCGCAAGCGCATAGCGGCCGCCAAGAAGGCATCCGATCCCAGCAAGCAGGCGGGCGGCCCCACCGACGGCGAGGGCGAGGGCGACGGCGAGGATGCCGACGTGAGCGCGCTGGGCACCGACGGCGAGGTGTCGTTTGCAACGTCGGCCGGCGGCGGCGGACAAGCTGCATCGTCCGGCAAGGCTGGCAGCGCATCGCGTGCCGCAGCGCAGCCGCAGGCAAAGAAAGCCAAGCGGGCACACGACGCGGCCGGCGGCAAGGGCGGCAAGGCGAACGGCAGCAGTGGGGGGCTAGCGGCCGACAGCAACGCCACGGAGGCGGAAGATGAGGAGGAAGAGGAGGAGGAGGAGGAGGAGGAGCAAGAGGGGGAAGAGGAGGAGGACGACGACGAAGGCGAAGAGGAGGAAGACGAGGACGAGGAGGAGGAAGACGAGGAAGAAGAAGAGGACGAGGAGGGAGAGGATGGCGAGGAAGGCGACGGGGAAGAACAGGACGACGCGCCGGACGACGACGAGGCACTCGACAGCGACGGCAGCGGATAGAACGAGGGGGCGACGGCGGACGCGGAGGCTGGCATCTGGCGGGCGCGCCCCTCCCACCATGTATCTCATGTATCTGGGATGATCTCCTTGACGAAACGTAAAAACACATAAAAACACAAGTACAACCGCTATGCCTGCTACAGACGCATTGTGCGTGGCCGACGTGCGGTCTGTCCGCGGAACGCCCTCTCTTGCGCGTTTCCCAGTCCGGCGCATCTACGAGCAGGATGCTGTTTCCGGGATGCCCACGCTTACGGCGTCCATGCCATCTATTGGCCGGCTGCTTGTTTATTGGCTGGGTATATTGCATCTTGTCTATTGTATGTTATATGTTGTATGTTGTATATTGGGTAATATAAGGGGGGGCTGTCAATTTGCGGCCATAGTGGTGCGCCACAACAAAGGGCAAGCAATCTGTGGAAGATGTTGGGTGCGTCTGACAGGCAACGCCGTCTGGGGAGGAGGCCGAGGACAAGAGTGCGGACGGGCGACGGCGGGGTTGGGACGATGATGTCTGCATGCCCCCCTGACCGTTGAATAACCCCTGTTCGACACCACCACCAAATGCGCCCAGAGGCGTGGAGAAATGCGGAATGGTGTGGGACCGTCGTTTTCAAGATGGTGTTGGAGGGTTGGATCCTCCTTTGTTTTGTTGGCCTGGCATTTGGGTCTGTTTCCATCCGCCTTTGTTGTGGCTGGGACCATCGACGCAGAGGGTGTGCCTGGGCTCTGGAGAACAGTTGCACACTGAAGCAAAAGGTGTACGTCGTACGCTGTATATGTACACGCTGCACTGTAGCCGGCGTCTCGCGTTGATCTCGGATCGCGGTGCCCCCTCAACGTGCGTGCTGTGCTCTGCAGCAGGGTTTCCCAGACGGCCGTCTGCTGCAAGATTTGTGCACCGTTGTACTGTTTGGACGATGTTCGCCAGAGACGGACCGGCCAGCGAAGGAGAAGACAGAGGCGACGAGAGCGTCCAGGACGATCCTCATGCGGCGTCGTCGTTGCGTCGGACAGTCACGTGCCGACCAGGACGCACACCGCATCGCAGCCAGCGTCACCAACGGCCAGACGCCGATCGGCCGCGTTTCGACGAGGACGGCGCAATGCTGCGGCAACGCACACGCAGGCTGCATCTGCAACCACACCACCACCCAGCCCGAAGGCCTCTCCCGGTAAGGCGGTTGTCGTTCGGGGGCTTGCCGCAGCGATCACCGTCGTTTATGCCCCCCCCCCCCTCTTCTCCCCTCCACACCACACACACAAGCACGCACACACACTACGAGTAATATTCCACTTGGCTGTCTGCTTTGACGGAATCTCATGCAGCCGACAAGGGCTACGGGCCGCACGCACACGCCCGCACACGCACGCACGCATGCACGCACGCACGCATGCACACCATAGACAAGCTTTGTCGCCCATCCCCCCCTCTCACCCCGGGCCCTGTTCTTCACCACCACCACCACCACCACTGCCGTTGTGCGCCTTTTGCTCGATCATCCTCGTCACAAAAACCCACTCCACTCCCTCTCCACGCTACCCCCCCCCCTCCCTGTTTCTCTGGTGCCCCAGACAGCCCAGCGAGACGGGTTGGAGGGGGGGGGGGTGTGCACATGCGTTGTGCGCTGCATTACTCCGTACTGTGGGCTGGCGCACGTACCCGCACGCCGTGCGCGTACGACGAGGACGTCGTATGTGAGATATCTTGCCCCGTACTCTACTGCCCGTCCTCGATCCGCGCTGCGTCGCAAAACAGCGCGGCAGCAAACGCTGGCTGGACCGGGCGGGCTGTGGGCGGCGACGCGTCGAGCAGCACGCCAGCGATTGCGCCCGAGGACGATACGAGTACGTCGTAGCCGTATCTGTTGCTCCTGCTCGTCGTTGCGTCTTCTACGGAGTACGTCGTAATCAGAGACGGAGGCAGCCTTGGTCTCGTGGGCGCTGCTCCGGAAAGGCAGGCTGCTGGCACGCGCAGCGCCGCCCGTATCGCCTGGGCGTCATCTGCCAATAGCTGGCGCGCTAGCGAATGGCTAGCGCTGGCACCAGGTCCCTTTGAGACGGGAGGAGGTGTGCACGAGGCAGAGCGGCGCGATGCAGAGCGTCGGGCATCTCAGCCTCGATGTGGACGGCCTGGCGGACGGCGGCGGCGGACGGCGTGACTGATTGTGACCGGGACGGTCTTTGTGGAGGTCTCTCTTCTCTTCTCTTCGCCCCTCTCTCGTCCCTCCTCGTCCCTCCTCGTCTCTCCTCGTCTCTTCTCTCGTCTTTCCTCTCGTCTTTCCTCTCGTCTCCCCTCGTCTCCCCTCGTCTCCCCCCCTCCCCCCCTCCCCCCCTCTGCCAAGCGAGACGCATGCCGCTAGGCCGTCCTGGGCTTGGCGCTGACCCAGCAATAAACCTGCTTTCCCGCCAGCCCCCATGCGTTCTCGCCGTGCTCGTGCTCGTCGTGCTCGTCCTCGTCGTGCTCGTCGTGGTGCTGCGCGCGCTCGCCGCTGGGATTGGCCGCCCGGGAAATGCACGGATCGACGTCATCCCCCCCCCCCCTCTCCAGGACCTTCCGTGCTTGGCCTGGCCCCTGTCGCGCCTTCCGTTTCTGTAAGTGTACGGGCACTCGAGCTGCCCTTTCCTACGAGTATCACTCGTTCCGTTCTTGCACGTCGTATCTCCCCTCCCGCAGCCCCACCGCCGTGCATGGCCGCGGCCGCCCCCTCTCTTCCTTCCGTCTGTCGACCCCGCTCTAATCTCGTTTCTCGCACCCTGGCGCCTGTGCGCCGCGGTTGCACCGTCGCGCCCCACCGTTTGATTACGGAGGCTTGGAGTTATTGTCTGCTCGTTTTCCCCATCCGTCGCATCCACCCTGCTGCCGAACAGGCCGCACGTCCCGTCTCAGAGTTTCTTCTGGACACGACGTATCGCGAGAGACTCTGTCAGTTGAGAGTGGTTGTCGGCGATGGCTGTCTTGCACGGTCGCCGTCTTTGCCGTCTTGGCCTTGCCGTCTTGGTCGTCTTTGTCAGCAGTGTCTTGTGATTCTCTTTCCCCTCATTCCCGTCTCTTCTCACCACCACCACCACCACCTCTCCCTGCTGCTGCCTGCTGCCTGCTGCCTCGTAACGACGTATCTTGTACTCCGTACACACGGATCATCGTCCCCTCACATCCACATCCACTGCACATCGCTCGCACACTCCCACTAGCACCCGCGCCCTCCCGCCCCCCCTCCCTCGCCCCCTCCCCTCCTACCCGTCCGTCGGCGTCGTTCTTACGCGTACGACATGCGAGTACTCTGGACAGGTCCGTCTATCTTCTGTACTCGTACGCCCGTCGGTCGAGCATCCTGCCCTCCCGCCCATCCCGCCGCATCTGCATCCCGCCGCTTCCCGCATCTCACCTCCTCCCGTGCCGCATCGCAGTCTCACGTCTCACGCCTCACTTTCACCCTCACCCTCACCATCACGTCTCGACACCTCCCTCCCTCCCTCCCTCCCTCCCACCGTTGTGTCCCGTCCCCTTCCAGCATAGCGTCCGCGAGCACGCTCCACGCCCGCCAGAGAGACACGCCAACCGCCTACAGAGTAGTGCCAGCTGCGTCCTCGCTTCCGCCCTCAGCACGTCGCACTGGTCTGTACGTCGTAAATATCACTCGTCACTAGCGGCCTTTTCAGCCTTTCCGCACATCCTCACCCTCCCTCACCCTCGCTCTCGCATCCCTCGCCTCCTTGGGAACCCCTCCGGACAGAATCGCTCCCCCCCCCCCCACACATCCTTGTTCTTATTCTACGATACGCCGAACGAGCACGCCGTACTCGAACAAGTCGTTCGGCCTCGCTCGCAGGGCGGCATTTAAACCAATCCTCTTCCCTGTCCTCGCGAACGGTCCTTTGACCACCCCCCCTCCGGCCAGTTCGTTCCACTCGGTTCCCACTGTTCCCTGTTCCCAGAGTCCCACAGTTCCAGAGTCCCACTGTTCTCATAGTTCCCTGTTCCCAAAAGTCCCACTGTTGGAGTCCCACTGTTGGAGTCCCACTGTTCCCAGCGTCCCACCCTTCCCACCACCACAACAACACCGACGGCGCGCGCGCGCTGCATTGCACCCTCGTCCTCGTCCCGTCCTCGTCCCTCCTCGTCCTCCTCGTCCTCCTCGTCCTCGTCCCTCCTCTCTCCTCCCGCGCGTCTCTGACACCATCGAGTCCGGAGTACGACGTACGCACTCGTATCTATCCGCCCCCCCCCCCCCCCCCTCCCCGCCCTTTGTGCGGCTCGCTCGCCTCCCTTGTCTCGACGCCTACTTGTAACTCTGTTTGCCTTTCCCACCCTCCCACCATCATCGCCCATCACCACCTACCTCCTCCACCCCTCCCACCACCACCCCCTTGTGTTTCTTATTTTCTCCTCCACCCATCCTCCACCTCCTCCACCCATCCCTTGTTGCGCCCTGGTTCTTGTTCTCCCTGGATCGTCCCAGGCCTCCTCTCGCAAGCCCGTCCGTCGTGCGCCAGCCGTGCGCCAACCACATGCGCGCGCTCCGTCTGCTTGACGTTTGTGACGAGTCGTCGTCGTTGTTGTCGTCCTCGCCCTCGTCCTCGTCCTCGTCCTCGTAACTGTATTTTCCCACCCCCTTTTGTTTCTGCTTTCTGCTTTCTGGCCTTGTCTCTGGCCTCACCTCGTCTCCCCGTCTCCCCGTCTCCCCGTCTCCCCGTCTCCCTGTCCCCGTCTCCCTGTCGTCCCCCTCCCCCTGTCGCTCCCTCGCGCCCTGCCTTGCAGCGGCCTACTGCGCGACGCTCCCGCCCGCCACTCCTCCCACAGCCTGCCTTACCTTGGTTTGCGCGCGCGCGCGCCGCATCGTCTCCCACCACAGTCCACCACAGTCCACCACAGTCCATTCCACTTCGCACATCCCTTCCCCCATCCCACACCGTCCATCCCACACCGTCCACGCCAGCCCGCGCGGCCAGCCCAACGACATCGCGACACGTTGTTTCGCAGACCCCGTTTGACGTGGTCCAACCCTTGCCGCACCCATGTACTCCGCACAACCAAACGGCGCCGACAGTGCAACAATCAATCCTGCTGCGCTCGCCTCTGGTATGTTGATCGGCTCTGCTTTCTTTTTTCCCTCCACCCCGTGCATGAAAACGTGCGCTCTCCGCTCTCCGCTCTCCGCTCTCCGCTTTGTCTTGCTCTGGCCCGTGTCTCTGCAGTCGCCCCTTCCTCTCTTTTACCTCCCCTCTTTCCTTTTCTCTCCCGCTCTCCTTTGTGCCGCCGGTCGCCGTTTGTTCCAGTCGCGCCTTCCCCTCATTTCGTCACCACTTCGTCTCCTTCCGTCTCCTTTCGTCTCCTTCCGTCTCCTGCTACCCTCTCGACCTCCCTCCTTTGCGCCTTCCCTCGGCCTCCCTCGCGCCTTCCTTGCTTCGTCATGGTCCCTCCTTCCCCCCTTGCTTCCTCGCTGTCTCGCCCCCATTTCCATCCCTGGCAGCCGCTTGATCAGCGCTTGCCTATCTGGCCGTGGGGCCTGGCCAGTTGGGGCTAGAAACGGTCGGCAGCAGCGTACTTTTGCCTGCCCCGCACCGTCTGCCCCAATTGCCCAGCAGTCCGTCCAGCCGCCCAGCCGCCCAAAACAGCTCCCAAATCCGCTCTCGTCGTGTTTCTGCTTTTCTCATCTCCCTCTTCTCGTCTCGCCTCCCCCCCCCCCCCTCTTACGCCCCCTCTCACCCCCCCCCCTTCTCACCCCCTGCATCCCTCCGAGATGACCGGCTGGCACACACATCAACAGCCTCCTCTCTGCCGCCTCTCTGCCGCCATACTGATGCCCTTCCGTGACCAGATCGACTGAACGCGTCCCGCGGCGTCAAACGGAGCCGATCGCCAGAAGGCTACCACAACACCAGCCAACGCGGGTCGCCCGGCGATGACAGTACGTTTTTGCACTGCAGACGGGCCCTGCTGGAAACCGGCCCTGGCTGTCCGCTAACCCCCCCTCTCTCTCCCCCCCCCCAGGTGACAAGCCCAGAAAACGCGGCCGCCCTATGAGACCCACGAAGCCCGCCGGCATCACCGAGACGCCCATCCAACCGCCCATTGTCCCTCCGCCATCCGCCGCCATGCCGTCGCAGCCGCTGCCGCCGCATGCGCAAGCCCACGCCGCCCACGCCGCCCACGCCGCGCATCCCGCCCACGCCGCGCATCCCGCCCACAGCCCGACCCATCCCCCCCCGCCGATGCCCGCGCAGCGCGCGTATGCGTCGCCCGCCCTGCAGCCGCCGTCCCATCCATCCGGCGCTCCGGGGTCCGCCTCGGCCGCCGCGTCCGCCTCCGCGTCCGCGTCCGCGCCCGCCCCCCCCACCCAGGCGTCCCCCCCCGTGAAGATGCCGGCCAAGGCCACGCTCAAGGCGCTGCCCACCGTGCGCGACCACACCACGGACCAGCTCGGCCCCGGCAACGACGAGTACCTGCCGCGCGAGATCGACGAGGCCGGCGAGAAAAAGGTCCTGCCCAACGGCCAGCTGCTCGGCGGCCGCGAGTACCGCTGCCGCACCTTCTTGGTGCCCCAGCGCGGCGACAAGCTGTTCATGCTCGCCACCGAGTGCGCCCGCGTCCTCGGCTACCGCGACTCCTACCTGCTGTTCAACAAGAACCGGTCGCTCTACAAGATCATTGCCAACCAGGCCGAGAAGGACGACCTCGTGGGCCAGGAGATCCTGCCCTTCTCCTACCGCTCGCGCCAGATTGCCATTGTCACCGCCCGCAGCATGTTCCGCCAGTTTGGCAGCCGCGTCATTGTCGGCGGCCGCCGCGTGCGCGACGACTACTGGGAGACCAAGGCCCGCAAGCAGGGCTTCACCGAGGCCGACATGGCCGGCGAGAAGCGCCCCGGCGGCACAAAGGCCCGCGAGGCCGCCGCCGAAGCCGCCGCCGCCCAGAGCGCCCCCATCATCGGCCAGCCCCAGCACCCCGAGATCGTCTACAGCAACACCCCCGGCCAGTTCGGCGCCGGCCCGCCGTCGCAGCTCGTCCAGCCCGAGTACAACGACACGCGCAGCCGCGACTACGCCTCCAGCATCCTCAAGACCGGCCCGCGCCAGGAAATCACCGGCACCGCCTACCAGGACCGGTCGCAGCCGTCGCCCATTGCCGAGATCCAGCAGCAGGCCCACCACGCCGCCGACTTCAACCGCTCCGTCAACCAGCAGCGCGACGTGCGCAGCGACTACATGCAGAGCATGTGGCGCCGCCCCCACGAGCAGCCGCCCCCGCCCGCCAGCCTGACCCCGCAGCAGGTCGCCACCACCGAGTCGTCCATCCCGTCCAGCCGTGCGGGAACCACCCATGGCCCTGCGCCGTCCGCCGGCGGCGGCATGCAGCAGCCGAGCATGGTCCACCACAGCCCGCAGATGATGATGACGGCTGCGCCGTACTCGCAGTCCCTCAACGCGCCGAGCTCGCTCCCGTCCTCAATACAGCGTATGTTGACCCCAAGCTAGAACTCGGTGACACCGTGACACACTTTCACACTTTTTTTGCTGACACTGGACACCTAGGATCCTCGGGCGGTCTCTCCCAGCCACCGGGCTACAGCTACCCGCAGTCCGCGCAGATGTGGCCGCAGGCCCCGCAGAATCCGCAGTACAGCTACACGCATCCCGGACCGGCCCAGCCGCCGCACCAGCAGCCGCCGCCGTCCTCCCAGCTGCGGCACGCGAGCAGCAGCAGCAGCAGCAGCCAGGTGCCCCCGAGCAACATCCCGTACTCGGGCATGCCGGGCATCAGCCAGGGCTACCCGTCGCAGGGCCCGGGCATGCCGTACGACCAGACGCCGCGGCAGTATATGCACCCGCCCGGGTCTGGCTCGCCGGCCGTCACCCAGGGCTGGCAGGGGCCGCCGCAGACGTCGTCCCAGTGGTGGACGAGCCAGCAGCAGTGATGCATGCAGGAATATCGAATGCCCCCGCCCCAAAGAGGCGAAGAACACCCAGCGATACAGCGATCTGATTACGGACAAAGACGACGTTTTACGAAGCATTTTGTGGAGGCGCTCGGGTTTCCGAGTGCAGTCTCTTGAGAATGACGACTTGATGAAGAACGGCCTCGTTTGCTTGTTCCCCTTTTTTTCTTTTCTTTCTCTCTTCTTCCATTCGATCGATACGCCACAACGAGCAACGGCGGCGGCGGCATCCTGCTTCTGTTTTCTTCTTTCATCACGCGCTGCACACACTTGCTGCGTACGCCCTTTTCTTCTTCGTTTCCGCCTCTACTTTGTTCGCCTCTGGTTCTGGAATTCCTTTGGGTATAGCACACGACGGGAAGGATTCAGTCTTGGTCTTTTCTTTTTCTCTTTTTCTCTTTTTCTCTTTTTCTCTTTTTCTCTTTTTCTCTTTTTCTCCTTTCTCCTTTCTCTTCTCCTTCTCCTTTCTCTTTCCTTGTCTCTTGTATCCTTTGCCTTCTTCTCTTTTTCTTGGCTACCAGACCGGGTTTTGTTGACCTAATGCTGGGGGGAGGAACCTGGTCTTTTTGCTTCCTGCATCTGGCCTGAGCAGGAAAGTAGAGGTGTCTGGGAGGATTTCTCCGTTTTTTTCGTTTTTTGTTTTGGTTCCTGGACTGGGTTGCTATTATATCCCATTTGTTGCCGGCGGTGGTGGAGGTTTCCTTGTTTTCCTTGTTCCAACCTCTTTTTTTGTCTCATTATGCCTTGTCACCGTGTTTTGTATGGCACTGGCTTTCCCTTTCTTCTCACCACTTTCGGGATTCCCATTTCTCTTGTTCTCTTCTGCTTCCGCCCCCCATTTCGTTTGCTGTCCCTTTTCTTTTCTGCCTCTTTCTGTCCGTCAGCTTTGCGGAACTGGACCGCTGGTTTGGGGTTGGGGTTGGGCTGGGCATCATGTTGAACGGCCGGTCTGTTTTTCTCCATGCCTCCCCACACGCCCTCCATCAGACAGTCCTATCTCCCGAGACGTGCGGACGATGCATCCCAGCCCGCTCGCGTCCACACCTCACCCACGGGGACAAGCACGCACACACAAATGACACGGCTTGTCTTTCACAGAACAACCCCCCCTCCCCCCCTTTTCTCGCACACGCATCGGCATGTACTTTGGGTTGATACCATTTCTGATTTATTGTGTTTGCTGGGTTCCCATTTGGTTGGCTTCCTCGCTTCCCTCCCCCCTCCCCGTTCCTGTTCTAGCTTTGCTGCTACTGTTTTGTTTGGGTTTTCGTGTTGTTCTTCAGGTTGTGTGGGTGGGATACTTGGATTTCACGCCGGGGGCCTTTCTGGTTATCTGCCCCTTTTCTTGTTGGGGGGGGGGTCTGGTTGGTATTGTGGACTTTTGTTCTTCATTGTGTCTTTCCCATCATACCTCCCCGTCTTTTTTTCGAACCGTTTCTTCCTTCTCTTCGCATGTCTGACTTTGTCTCCTCAGCCCCTCCCCTTTTTATATTCCCTAGCCTTTTTTCCTTTCTATATGTTAGTATCACTGTCTGTGAGTTTTGAGTTTTGAATACTGTCTTGCCAAACCGAAGCCGACGCTGCTCCAAATAACAAATGTGACTGGGGTGAACGCGCTGCCAATAAGCTGCCTTTTATTGTGTAAATGTGTTGTGTTTTGTATCTAGCATGTCCTTTTCTATGCCCAAGCAGCCGCAAGCATGTGGCAACGCCAATCATACCGTATGTACTCGTACACCCCCCCTCGCCCACCCGTGTCTCGCGTCGATCATTTGGCCTGTCCCGGCTGCTCGGCGGCGGCATCGGCCGGCGCGCCCGCAGCGGCCCCCCCCTGGCGCCCCTGCGCGGAAAAGGTCACGTCCCACACGCTCCGCGGCGGCCGGCCCTCGGCGGCGGCGGCGGCGGCCTCCTCCTTCTGCACGCGCAGGTACTCGCCGAACGCGGCGCCCACGGCCATGCCGGCAAAGTGCGTCACCACGTCGATGGCCTGCTTCTCGGCGCGCAGCGTCAGCAGGTTGAGCCCCAGCATGAGGCCGACGAAGCCGAGGCCCTGGATGCCGTTGTAGGGGTCCGGCGGCAGGCCCAGGATCTTGAAGCCCTCGAACTTGTGCAGCATAAAGTACGCCGTCGCGATGCCGTAGATGGCGCCCGACGCGCCCAGCGTCGTCAGGTGCAGGTTGCCGCGCACCACAATGTTGGTCAGGCTCGCCAGAAACGCCAGCAGGCCCGACGTCGTGTAGATCTGCAAAAAAGCCGGCCGCCCCACCTCGTCGTGCAGGCGCAGGCCGATGAACCACAGGAACGCGGCGTTGGCCAGCAGGTGCCCGGGCTGCTGGTGCGAGAACACGGCGCCCAGCAGGCTGAGCGGCCGCGGCGTCGCCGGCACCACCAGCATGTAGCGGTTGAGCAGCCGCCACAGCGGCGGCACGCGCCACAGCACAAACACGGCGACGTTGGCGCCGACGAGGCCGAGCACCGTGGCGGCCGCGGGCGTCAGGGCGGGGACGAGGCGGGCTTCGGCGCCGGCGTCGGCGTCGGCGTCGGCACCGTTTGTGCTGCTGCTGCTGCTGCTGCGGTTCTCCGCGCCGCTGGCCAGCAGGCCGCCGCCCACCACCAGCGCCAGCACGGTCGCGTACGACGGCCAGAGCCGCTGCCACGCCGACATGGCGGGCGGCGCCTCGAGCGCCGAGGTCGCGGCCAGCGCATACTGCTGCACGCGCGGGCTCATCGCGCGCGGTGCCGCGGGCACGCCGCCGCCGGCCGTGGGGCGGCCGTCGGCGCCGCCGACGACGAGGTCGCGCGCCGCGCCGCCGCGCTCGGCCCACGCCTTCTCCAGGGCGAGGCGCTGGGCGGCCTCGAGCGCGCGGCGCTGCTTCTCGCGCTCCTCGTGCTTGAGGCGGTTGCGCGCGCGGATGACGTCAAAGGCGCCCACGCCGTACACGTCCTTGTTGGGCGCCTCGCGGAACAGGCGCGCGCGCCACCGGCTCTCGGCCGACTCGCTGCGGGCGGGGGCGGTGGCGGTGGCGGCTGCTGCCGGCTGCTGCTGCTGCGAAGCCGCTGTTTCGCCGTCGGCCGGCCCGACCGCCGCCGCCGCCGCCGCCGCCGCGGCGTCGTTGTCCTCTGCGACGTCGCCGGCCTCCTCCGCGTCCCGCACCAGCCGCTCGGCCTCCTCCCGCTCCATGGCCGCGAGCTCGTCCTCGGCGCGCAGGCCGGCATTGATCAGCTCGTCGACGGGCGTGGTGCGGCGCAGGTACGCCAGCGCCGTGTGGATCTCGGCGCGCGGGAAGCGGGCGGTGTTGACGCGGTAGGCCGGGTCGTCGAGCGTGCCGGCGACGCGGCGGCCGTGCAGGATGCGCAGCAGGCGGTTGCAGGCGGCCGGGGCGGCGCGGGCGCCGAAGACGTCGGCGACCTCGCTGGCGTCGAGGTCGCCGCTGCGGCGGAAGGGCAGGCCGTCGGCGTCGTCGTAGTCGTGGGGCAGGTCGACATACTGGGTGACGACCGGCGCGGCGGAGAAGAGGGTGCGCGCGGAGGGGCGGGCGGCGCGTGTGCTCGGGTGGTTCGAGGTGGAGGTGATGGCGGGGGAGGAGAGGGGGCCGAGGGGGCCGAGGGGGGCGAGGGGGGCGATGCGGGACACGAGCCGCCGGTGCTGTGGTGGCGGCGGCGGCCGTGTGCGGCAGGAGGACGATGAGGACGAGGACTGTCTGGCGGTCGGCGCCGTCCGTGCCGTCCGCGGCGTCCGCGGCGTCCGGGCCGGGCAGAGCAGCCGGGCCGTGAGGCGGTCTTCAACGGCGGCGGCGTGCCGCAGGAGGGCGCAGCGCACGCGGCCGTGGAGGGCACTCATTGTGCAGGTTCGGGTCGTGGAAGCGCCGGGGCTGTACGCGTGGCGTGGCTATAACAGATGCATGGCGTTGCCGTCGCCGTGTGGTTTCTTTTCAGTTTTCTTTTTTTTTGGTCTTTTTTCTGTCAAAACGGTGTCAATAGCCGCCGCCGTAGCGGGGAGATTTTTAGCGGCCGCCGTTAACAGCTGATTTTTGGGGGCTTCTAGCGCCTGCCGGCTACAGTGAGGCTCGCCGTCGACAATTTTGCCTCTTTTCGGGTTTCCCTCCACGCTTTCGCCCACTCCTCACCCACCCCTCACCCACCCCTCACCACCCCACTCCACCCCATCCCGCAGCCATGTCCGCCGGCGCCCTCCCCATCAGCCCTGCGCGCTTCGCCGAGGCCCTCCAGGACCTCACGGCGGCCACGCTGCACCTCAAGACGCTCGAGATCCGCAACGACGTTGCCCACCTCGACTACTCCAACGAGCAGCTGCTGCCCTACGCGCGGGGCACGGCCGCCGTGCTGGGCCAGCAGGCTGCCGCGCCCGACGAGGACTGCGTCGACGCCATCCGCGAGAACCTCGTCGTGATTGAGCGCAAGCTCGAGCAGCTGCGCCTCGTGCGCGCCGAGGTGGAGCGCCGCGGCCTCAGCTGGACCGCGTTCCAGAGCAAGGAGGAGGCCGAGCAGCAGCAGGCCGCGGCCGAGCACCGCGCGGCACAGGCCGGCCTGGCCCTGGCGCAGGTGCTGCAGCCCGCGACGGCGGCGGCGCCCGCAGCACCGGCAGCGTCGGCCGCGAACGGACACCGCACAGGCGACGCCGGTGCGCCGGCAAACGGACCGGCACGCAACCCGTGGACCGACGGCACGTTCCAGACGGGCAGCGTCCGCAACGGCGAGCTGCACATGGACGCCGTTGCCGGCCAGTCCTTTGCTGCTGGCGGCGGCGGCGGCAGCCTGTCCGACGAGCAGCTGCGGCGTGCGTTGGAAGAACGGCTTGCCCTCTCGACGCAGAACGGCAGCGCCAACGGCCACAACGATGACGACGACGACGACGAGGAGGGGGGCCTGCACCTCTAGATGGCACCGGCAGCCCACACGGCGGACTCGGATGCTACGTCACTCGCGATGCGGCTCTGCCAACCGGCTGCTTCACACAGGCAGCACGCAGGCAGCACGCAGGCAGAAAACAGGCCGCCCCCGAGTCTCGTCAGGCACAATCTTGGTACGACGCAGCCTCGGTGGCTGCTGCAACGTTCTCTTCTCCTCTGCCCGTGCTACCGACGACGGCCGACAGGCGTGCCAGAGTCGAGCCGAGCAGAGCGACCGCGCCAGTCCCGTCAAGGCACGTTCTGGGGAAGATGCGGAGGTGGCCACTGCGAGCGAGTTTCGTGCTCACCAGGGAACGCGGAACGCCTCGACGGCCAAGGTGACACCTTGTGTCTCCCACGGCGGGCGAGAGGCGAGCACACAAGGAGACAAACCTGACTGCCGGCTGCTACGTTGTGCACCTTGGCAGAGCGTGCAACAACCCGACCAGCGAGTTGGGCGCTCGACGCCGCCAACTGCGCCTCGCGGGCCAACGCCGAGCGTCTCAGCCCGCAGTCTGGGGGCGCCGGCATCCTCCTGCTTTGTTACGTTGGGTGATTTTTTTTCTTTTCTTTTTTCTTTTCTTGGCTCTGCCGGGACGATATTTTTAGACCATCCTCCCTTGGGCACCGCCCGGCAGGGCTGTTCAGCTGGCCAGGTGGGCAGCTCTCGTTTGTCCCGTTGTGCGCCGACGTGATGGAGGGGGGGAGAGGGGAAGTCAGACGCAGCCTCACGCCCCCCGAAAGTCGCCCAGTCGGAGCCAACGTCGCCCCGACGCAACCCAATCCGATTGGCTGCTTTGCCTGTCTCTCCCCAGACGCACACATGACGCCTGCATTCTCGAATGCTGTCTCACCGTGCCCGCTCCGACGAGTCGGTGTTGTGGGTGTTTTGGGGCTTCTGGTTTCTGGTTTCTGGTTCTGGTTCTGGTTCTGGCTTCTCGCTCCTGGCTTCTGGCTTCTGCGTTGCCCGTCTCGGTCTTCTTACCTGCTGGCGCAGCTACGACGTCAAAGTCATCCGTCGACCGGCCGGCCAGCAGCCTTGCGTCGACGCGGAAGGGCCAGGGTAGCATCTTTGTCTTCAGGGCCGCAATGTCACCTCCTCCATGTATTTTTATCTCGGAGCCGCAATCCGGGGCGCAGAGATGCGCGGTCGGCTTCGGCCAATGTGTCACCCTCCAAGTATCTCTGCTCTCTGCGCTCTGCTGCCCCCAGGGCATTTCTCTTTGTCATGGAAAACATGCGGGTACACCAGTCTCGTACCGAGAAGACGGGAAGAGCACCAGGCCGTCCGCCAAGTCTTCCAGCGGGGAGTGGAGGAGAAGCAAAACGTACGATGCCAACTCTCGGTGTCAGACGGCTTGGGCTGCAGACGAGATAAAAATACAAGCCCTGCTGCCTTCCATCGCCGACCTTCTGCCAAGGCGGTGCGTGCGCCACGCAGGGCCAAGTGCCGACCGCCTGCCAGGGAGAAATAACCTTATTCGACGCCGGGTCGAGGCTTCAGCCTCATACTATGCCTCTTGCAGCCGTGTCGCCCCCCGAGGGAGTACATGCGAGACTCTATTCTTAGTATGGGCACGCCACGCTGTCTCCGAGCCCCATGGGGAGATGGGGTGGCCAGGCTCTGGCGGTGCGTGCCGTGCAGGCCAGGACTCGTGCCTCGTGTTGGACGGGTTGCTGTCCGCAGTGGCTGTCCGATCCTCTGCCCCGGAGGACTGCAAGGTTGAGGCGTTGTTTGCCGCACATGAGCCCTCTTCGCCTTCGTCGCGCGCTGCCGAGGGTGCTGAGAAACAGGTATAAGAGGAGGCCTGTCCTCCTCGTCTTGCCCACCCACCGATGTGTCTCTTCACTCTCTCGCCCTCACCCAGCAACGCCTCACAGACTTGACAAGATCACCACCCTCATACCACCTCATACACCTCATACAAACACCCCCGCATACAGCGCGCGCCACCATGAAGTCTGCCGCCGCCCTCTCCCTCCTCGTCGGCCTCCTTGCCGGCCGCGTCGCCGCCGTGCCCACGCCGGCCGCGCTCGCGCCGCGCTGCGGCACCACCTACTACCCGACCATTCTGCAGCAGCTGTCGGAGGCGGCGCCCAACACCGTCGGCGCCAACACCGCCAACACCAACGGTGCCTTCCACGTCGGCCAGACGGTGTCGGGCGGCGCCGCCGGCGGCGCCGTCGTCTCCGGCCGCACGTTCCAGCTCGTCGGCTTCGAGGGCATCGCGCCGGGCTCGTACGGCTGCCAGCTGGCCCTCACGTTCCCGGCCGGCTACCCCATCACGTCGTCCCTGGGCGGCGGCGGCGGCGGCGGCGGCGGCGTGCCGCAGCTCAACGTCACGACGGTGCTGCGGGCCAACCCGGCCGCCATTGCGTACCCCAACGCCTTCACCTTCAACAGCTTCCCCGCGCAGCTCGCGCCCGGCCAGGGCCTGTTCGGCACGGTGTCCGCCGCCGCCGGCACCACGGTGGTGATCAACTCGGAGTCCTGCGACGCCAGCCTGGCCTTTGTGTTTAGCATTGCCACGTGGACGGGCCAGTCGGCGAGCGTGGACTTTGCCGAGCAGAGGAGCCCGCTTGCGGGCGCGTATCTGACGGCGAACTGCTAAGCGGCCGGGGGGCGTGGTGGCAGTAGAAGCATGGACAGAGACGTGCACTTCCAGCTCTTTTTTTCTTCTTTACATTCTTGGCTCCTGTTCGTACGTCCGTCGACGTCTTTTGGCATACATTTGCTCTTTCTTTTCTCTTTTTTCTTTCTCTTCTCTTTGGGGGATTCAGCATGGAACACGGAATTCGCATGGGACACTGCAGCCCTCCCTCTAGGAACGGCATACTCATAACCAGGCACATGGTGCATACTCGAAGATGAATGTTCTGCATATATATAGCCCCTCCAAAACCGACTTGCTGTGCGCTGGGTTGGCAACTCGATGTATCGTGTCGTTGACGCGTTCCGCGCTGCCGGGTTTAGAACTCCACGTGATGTCCCTCGCAGTTGTGAACCAAATCAACCGCCTGTGCTACGAAGAACAAATACGAGAACGCACAAATTTTAGAACACCACGTTCGCTGTGTGGGGTTGGAGACGCTCTACAGCCACTGAAAGTACACAGCTCGCGGGCCAAAAAGGGCCGTCCAGGCCTCTCCCAGCCGGCCTTATGCCCGAGCCTCGCGGCCTTATTAATGAACACACCCCCCCCCCCTTCCAACCGCACACTTCGTCGTGACCAAACTGCACGCCCGTCACAGATGGCCAGCACATCCTCGCCAGACGACCTGCCCTACTGGCAGGTCAACGTCCCGCCCGGCCTGCGCACCGCCGAATGCCCCGCGTTCCTCCGCAACCTCTCCGCCAAGGACGAGCGCATCATCGGCACCCGCCAGGCGGACTATGCCGTCATGTCGTGGCCCGCGGTGCGCGCCGTCGTGGCCGCCAACCAGCTCGACCGCTTCCAGCGCGACCCGCTGGCGCTGCGGCGGTACCTGGCGTACGGCTGGGGCCTGCGCAGCCAGTACGGCAGCGCCGTGAACTTTGTGCTCCAGGAGCGCCTGCGCTGGACGCCCGAGGAGCTGCAGGCTGCCGCCGCCGCCCATGCCGCGGCCGGCGGCACCGCCGACCCTGACTTCGCCGCGGACGCCGCGTCCGTCAAGATCCTCTGCAACGACTGGCCGTACGGCATCGACGAGCGCATCGTGCACCTGGTTGTGTGGACCAAGTTCCCGCTGGCCGAGGATCCGGCCACGGGCGACCTGACGGACGGCGCGCGCGCAGCCATCGAAGCATATGTCCAGCAGACGTTTGGAGCGGTCGGGGACGGCAACGTACGTCTTCTCTGCCTCTGCTTTCTCTCCCTCCCCCCCTCCAACCCTGCTGACTGCTTGCTCGCCGGCTGCCCCAGTACGTCTGGTTCAAAAACTGGAAGTCGCTCAAGTCGGTGCTGCTCGTGGAGCACTTCCACGTCATGCTGTTCGACCCGCCAGCCGCGTTCGTGGCGCGCATTACCGGGAACGACGTGCCGCTCAGTCGCCGGCTGGAGGAGGACCCGGTCGCCAGCAAACAATAGACAGACAGCGGAAAGGCGTAGACTGGGTGTAGACAAAATCCCGATGCTGTGTAGGCAGGGCGCGTGTGTATGACAGGAAGCGGTTGATAGTCCACGATAGAGAATCAAGAATGCCCCCCCTACAAATTCTCCAGTCCCATGCGCACCTCCACAACGGGCGCGTCCGCAAACGGCACCGCAATCGGCTTCTCCAGCGCCACGTGCACGTTCCAGACGGGCTTGGGCGGCGACGGCGATTCCGCTGCCTCGCTTGCCGGCAACGGCCGCGGGAACTTGGTCAGGACGGCCCTGGCCAGGCACGTCGCCAGGGCCTCGAGCGTCTCAAAGGCGGCGCCCTCCATGGTGCGCACCACAAGGGCCTCGAGCTCCGTGTAGCGGTCTGTGCCGAGGCCAGGCCCGTAGCCGTCGAGCGTGACATCGGCCAGCACCGCCTGCTTGGCCGTGCGCTCGTGCGGGTGCACGCCCACGAGCGTGGGCACGCGCAGCCGGTGCAGCCGCAGCGCCGTCGACCACAGGGCAAAGGGCAAGGGCTTGGCGGCTGCGCCCCCGTCGCTGCGGCCGCTGCGGCCGCTGCCGTCGTCGGGCGACGCAGCAACAACGGCCGTCGTCGTGAGCGACACGCCGTCGCCGACAAGCGACGCCTTGGGCAGCAGCACCGACACCGTGAGGCGGCGGGTCAAGGCCAGGTCGAGGACGGCGGCGGCGGCAGCGGCAGCGGCGGCGGCGCCCGACGTCCTCCGGAGGCGCCCTTCGACCGTGTAGCCGGTCAGGTCGTCCCAGATCGCGTCGGCGACGTCGGCCAGGCTGGCTGGACACGTGTCTGCCTCGGAGCACCGGCGCCACTGCTCGACGCTCTTCAGCAGGGCCTTGCTCAGCGTGCCGTAGTGCACCGTGTCGGCGGCGACGCGGTCGGTGCCGGCCGCCTCGTCAAAGGCCGACGCCAGCACGACCTCGGCCGACAGCAGCGCCGGCTGCGGGCGACCGGTGCGGCCCCAGGCGTCCTGGCCGGCGCCGGCACCGAGCGTCGTCTGGAGGTTGCGCACGCGGATGGCGGCGCGGGGCTCGCCGGCGGCGGCCTGGACCTCCCACGCGGTGGCGAGCGGCATCTGGCGGCGGGGGCGGACGGTGTCGGCTGGACGGCAAAGAAGACGCAGGCGCGGATTGGGTCGTGCTCGTGGGGTTCGAAGGTCGTGGGGATCGACAAATGTGGTGTTCCAGGGCGCTGCGGTTGCTGTAGAAGAGAAGAAAAAAAAAAGCCAGGAAAAAGTAGCTTAGCTCCCCCACTACATACTAAGAATGCGCCGCCCTATCAAGCTTCTGGAGCTGCAGACTAACACACATCCAGCCCTTCTTGGACCATAGGTAACCCATATCGTATCATCAAAAACACAATGCATTGCACAACGCCCCTGTCCGCCCCCATTCGGGGACTCTAGCCGACATGCAATCTATCTGGTGTAGCTCTGTCGCCTCCTGCGCCGGTATCCCTGGCATATCTGTGCGATCGCAGCTGCTGCGTCCGGTTGAACAATAACGACAGTGCACAAACCGATAGGCCAGCAGCGCTGGCGTCTTCAAAACCCGATCGAGAAAATAAAATGATGGTATTATGCGGACTGTGCCCTCTCTGGACCGCAGACTTTATCATATGCAACAACGGAGCCGAGAAAAAGTCCTCATGGCCAGTTTTGCCTCCCAAATAAGAAATACAACAGGGTCCAAACACGCCGCATGGCAGATGGTCCCGACAACGCCGCTCGCCTGGCCACCAGGCAGAACATTTCCGTACCAATAAAACAACAAAAAAAGTATTTAAAAACGAATGACAAAGCGCCTCACGCAGGATAAGAATCCGTAGCAGGTGGGAGGGTGATACACGGGTCACCAAAGAATATACAAACAACAGCGAGCCGAAAAAGAACACACGGCCGGTCGTTGGCTCGGCGTTCAGTCGATAAAGGTGCTCATGCCCCGGGGCATCGAGCGGGGCGAAATCGTGTCCGCGTCTGACGCGCGCCGGCTACGAGCTGCTGGCGGCGTCTGCGGCTCGGTGTGCGCGTGTGATAGAGAGGACGGTTTTCGCAGCTTCACGTCTAAGAGCGCGCGGCGAAACGCGTCTTCGGAAAAGCTGTTCTCTTTGCCGGCAAACACGTCGCGCGGGCTCTTGTTGCTTTCGCATGGGCTTGGTCGCTTGGTAATGTCGACCGCAAGCTGCCGCTTCATGCTGTCTGGCGGGGACGACAGATCGGACATGTCGGACAGGCCAGAGACATCGGCAGAAATTGACGCCTTGTGGCCGTCGAGCCTGTCGCTGCTGGGCTGCCGTGCCACTTTGCCTGTGGGCAGTGGCTTTCGCTTCTTGCCGTCGGGCGTCGAAGCGGCAACGGACTTGGTTGTGCGGTACGTGAACGCAATGCTCGGCGTAGCAGGCTTCGCCTCCTTTTTGGACTTTGCGGCCTTCGACTGCGCTGGCTTCTTTGGCTTCTGGGCGGGGAGGGAATGGCGGGCCTTCTTCTCTGTCATCACCAGCTTGTTCGTGTTGGTTGGCGCACTTGCCTTTGTTGTGAGAGACGACGACTTTGATGCGTTGTCTGAGCCCTCCTCCCTCTCTGCCTTGACGGATGCCTGCGGCGGATCGGCTGCCTTGCTGACTTGCTTGAAAGGGAGCATGCTCTGCCGTGAATCGGGCAGTCGTTTTCGGCGCGGGTTGGGGCTCGAGATGGGCGTGGGCATCGTGGCGACGGATGGCAACGTTGGCTTTTTCGAAGCTGTGGGCTTAGCAGCGGACTTGGCCGTGCTGGGCAGGGCGTTTCTGCCGGCGCTGCTCGTCTCCTGTTTGACGGCCTTCTCTTCGACGGCCGCGGGGTGCGTCGTAGCCTTGGCGGGTGCCGAAGACAAGCAGTCGGACAAGACAACTTCGAGTTTCGCCAGGCCCAGGTTCTCGTCGCCCTTGACGTTCCAGTTGCTCGGGCTCCCCACGTCGGGCTCGTCCCAGCGCGGCAGGCCCACCAAACGTGCAACATCGTCGCTGCTGCCACGAACAACCAGGTCCCAACAGTCCTTGAACTCGGCGCCTTGCGGCTCGGCGTCGACGTTGATCCAGGCTGTGAAGCCGTCACGGCGGCTGCGGGTTGTGTGACACAGCTCCTTGACGAGGCGGCGCACGCCGGGAATCTTGAGACTTGTGCCGACGACAATGACGGCGTCGGCGCCGCGGCGGAGGTCGGCCTTGGAGACGTTTCCAATCGCTTCTTCGTCGGGGTTGTACTCGTTGTACAGCACAATGCGGGGGCGCAGGCGACCAATGCCGTGGCTGCGCTTGCCGGCCTGTGTCGTGCGCAACTCGTCCATAACGGTGCACTCGGCACACGGCGGCGGCTCCGGGCCTTCGAAACGCTGCCCGTCAAAGTTCTCGAGCTGGCCGCATTTGGAGCACACCATCTTGGCCAGGCCGCCGTGCAGCTGGATGGTGGTTGGCCATGGGCCCTTGACGTTGAGCGGGACGTTTGTGGCAAGAGGCGGCATGTTGGTGTCGATGCAGTCGACGTTTTGCGAGTAGAGGCGCATCAGGCGGCCTTCGTGGGCGATGGACGCGAGCATGTGGTGGAAGGGCGTGGGCGTCGAGGCCTGCGTCATGTGGGCCAGCTCGCGGACCATGGAGTGGAACGAGGAGGTCGACGAGTCGTTTTTGTAGACGGAGGCGTCGAAGAGGTGTTTGCCGGAGCCACGGAGGCCGTGCTGGCCGCGGAGGGTAGTGAAGAGGCCGGTGGACGAGCGGAAGTCGGGGACTGGGGGGGGGGGGGGGGGGGGGGTTTGTTGGGGGGGGGCGGGGGGGGGGGCGGGGGGCCGGGCGCGGGGGCCGGGGACCGGGAACGCC